>VYZV01026463.1:79408-95272 GCA_013401275.1 Pandion haliaetus | reverse complement strand
AAAAAAAAAAAAAAAAGGCAACCCACAAAACCTCACAGTGGTTGGGAAATATACTAATGAAGGTGGATGGTGCAACCATCGTTTGCCTCCCTTGTCATTATGAGGCAGTCCTTATTACATGATCACACACTGTTTTTGCCTAGACTCCTGCCTCATTCACTACATAATTATAATGAAAATTAAGGTAAATGTTTTAATGCTAAATGTCTTGGAAGCTTAATCTAGAAGTCACTACAGCGTCGCTTATAAGACATATAGCTTATGTTTCCATCTACACTGAAACACAGTCAAAGCTAAAAAAGCATGTGTTAAGCACCAAGTATTTTATTCACAGAATCATTTAGGTTGGAAAAGACCTTTAAGATAATTGAGTCCAACCATTGGTGTGATCAGCCTGGTTCTATAACAGGGGTTCAACCTGGGAGAGGAGTGAACTTTGAATCCCGATTCGCTTGTCGGCAGGTGCTACGTTGTGTTGTGACCTGTTCCAGCCACACCTATAATCACACACAGGGAGCTACAGGTAACTCCTGAGATTGCCTTTTATCTTTAATCGCTTCCTGTTCACACTTCATTCTGCCAACACCTCCTGCCAGGATTATTGCTGTTTATTTCCCATGAATATCTAAGAATATCATTCATCCCAGCAATAAAGGTTTCCATGCAGTGGGGCGTGCTTCAGAAGTGACCTGCAGTATTTCCTAAAAGGTTACTTGCCTAACTTGTTTGTTGGGAAAGTAAACAGGAAGACCTACATTGTCTGTCATAAAAAGCAACAGTATTAGGCAGGCAAAGATCACCAAAGCAGTTATTCCAGTGTAGTTCTCTAGAAATTAAAGTCTCCTACACAGATTAAATCATCTATTAGCAGCACCAGTACTATGGGTCCGATCTTGAAAGTTCTTAGTCAGGTTGAGTTGTTTCCTCTTAGAAATACTCAGATGAGACACAGTTGCAGATTTTAGATAAACTGTGTTGGTCACTAACTACTCAGATCCAAGATTTCTAAGAGATGCTGGGTTTATTTATATATTTATAATCCTAACTGCACAGTACAACAACTGAGTCATACTGCAGCCTCTTAGAAGTCCACATCTTCCTCTCTCAGCTACACATAACGATACCTAAGCAGTCAGCCCAACTGCTTTAAAGATGGACCTGAAGAGCCTAATAACTAACTTTTCTCTCATGAGGACCTGCAGGTGTCAGCAGTGATAAATCCCGTCATTCTTGCTACATCCCACCACACAACCAACACAATAGATGGACATCACTGACCTTCTAGAAATGTTGTTTGACATTTTAAAATACCAGAATCTGTTTGGGAGGCCACACAGCAAAGCCATATCAGCGTATTCATGCACCTGAAAACAAACCATTTTCTATTGCAGAGAGAAATAATATAAAAGCGAGGGGACACTAAACGAAACTATCGGAAGGTTGCTCTGAAACAAAGAGAAAAAGGACTGTTTCTTGCACTAGTTATTACTCAGCTGTGGAACACCTTGCTGCAGGATACTGCAGACGTCAGTTTTGAAAGGGGACCAAAAGCAATTGCACAAAGCCACGAAAGAGAGATCCATCAAAGGCTACTAAACTCGAGGATACCACCTCTGGCTCCAGAATGCAACACACTACTGAAAACTGGTAGAGTACACTAGAAAAGCATCACTAAGTCTGTCCTGCTCTTTTAGCTCATTACCGACCGCTGTCAGATGCAGGACAACAGGAGTTGTTCTTATACTGTTATTATTAGATTCCCTATTCGGCAAAGATTTCCAAGTAGAGCTTAGCTTTCCACCATTCTTCATGTCTCTGCTGGAGCAGATACAGCTGCGATAACCTCAGTTCAGATGTGCTCTGCCTGCAAAGGGCTGCCAACAGATAGCAGCAAAATGATGGACATTGGACACACTAGCGCTTGCAAGTCTCAGCATTCAGCCCCTGCTTAACATCTCCACCGGTCCTACAGAGCCTGACCAGCACGAATTATTCTGCATCTACCATTTCACACACTCTCTCTCTCATTCTCTCTCTCAAGTCACAATCTTGCCTCTGACCAGACTCATCTGCTTGCCAGGATGACAAAAGTAACACTTCGGCTTACAGCAGTCATGGGCACTTCCCAGCGTTGCTCTTTTCTCCTTCTGTTTAAAAACGCCCTGCTTTATATTCATTACAAGCTGGAGTGTTTTTCACTGCTGCGTGGAGCTTCCCCTACTACCGTTACACGCTTTCATAATTAAGAGTCTGCCTGAGTCAACTGAAAACTACTGAAAATGTCAAGTATTTCAAAACTAACTATTGCCAGAAATAGTCACATTGCTTTCAGACAAACTTACTTCTGGCAGGCACCACTTGAATGCAGAAACTAAAGCAATTTTTAAGTCTCCATCTACCCTCCATACTCATTAGTATTTGATAACACTGATTTCTGCGTAACTCAGTAATGAGTTGCAATTATACCTTTAAGAGGCTTTCAAAGGGCCAGTCATCTCCCTACAACATTTTTGTATAAACTGACTTCATTCTGCCTCATCCCTTGCAAAAATGTACTTAGCATCTACTCTCAATGACTCCATCTTCCTTATGGTCTTTCCACTTTGTGATGGGGATCGCATTCCACATACGCAAGAAAAAAGGACAGCTATATGAAAGATCAAAATAGAGTCCTGTCCCATTGGATGGATTGATTTGCCACAGGCCTCAGGGACCTTCAGACTCCACGCTACCCAATTTAATATCTTTTTCTGTGCTTGGCACTATTGATCTTCCTACCTCTTCTCCTATAAATTATGGCAACTTCCCCTGTGGGTAAAAAAGCAAACATGCTCAGCTGTTCCTTCTTAAGAAAAAACTTAAGACAGCAGTTAGAAGATGACTTCATGGTTTTAAGTAAAACAATATTGATTTTTATAATGAGTCTAACCACAGTCTAAAGATAGCACATCACCTATTTACCCTTACTTCATGACTGACATGTTGGCATTCTCTTTATCACTACACCATGAATGAAAGACACAAAAAAGTTTGCCATATCCTGTAAATTACAAAACGTTATTCTCCAGTCAAACCATTTGTCTAGTTGAGGAGCTGCTGCCTACAGCTGCTTTGTACACAAGAAAAGGATATCAGACTTTGCTAGTACTTGGACAAAAAGCAGAAGAATGATAGCCAGCTACTTTAGAAAAGCATCACTCATCAATCACCAAGTGGTGGTTCTTCTGGATAGCTATTGAAGCAAACAGCTATCTGCAAACCAAGTACGGAGAACCAGGATGAATCAGAGCACACCAATCATTTATTCTTTAACAGAAGTCAGCCAGACAACAGGCCTCTAAACTAGAGTCTTTTTTCTTAAACTTCCCTCTAGGAAGGATTTTATAAAATGGTGGGAACTCAGTAAAGCTTAGACCTTTGGCTAAGGTGTAAGATATCCATAGAGATTTTTAACGATTGCAAGTATTTGAACCTGTAGGAAAAAATACTGTCAGCAACAATACGGTCAGTTTTTGCCTGGCTGGTCCAATATTTTGGTAGACACATTTGACTTCCTCAGTGTACTCCCTACATTTGTCTCATGCAAGAGGAGTTTGAAAACCCAGAATGTTTAATGGTTTATTTTAACTTATGTCACCAAGATATACAAACACCTCTTTAAAACAGTGCCCTGGGAACAGAACAAAATCAATCCTTTCCATGTGGACATTTGCTTCTTCAGATCTTCCTTTCAAGCAGCTAGTTTTTGTATCCTCTTGCTATAATACACAGAAGGAAACAACCCAAGCTAGAGACAATATTGCCAAGAATGTTTCCTGTCCTTCTGGGTGAATCCTTCCGGCAGGCTTTTATATGCTCTGGAAAACATATGCTGCTATAACTTTGCAGCTGCTGTTGACTCTAGCAGTCCTGTCTGAATCTGGTCCCACATAGGTCACCAAGAGTCAGTGCTAGAACAAGCACTCCTTAGCTGTTACCAATTGCATCATCACATCACTTCCCAGCATAGTGTCTTATCACTGATCATCTGAGGACAGAGATTTTTATTAATTTGCCAGATGAAGCTTAGTAGGGCAAGTTCTTTCTGGAATACCTGAAGGAGAGAAAAGCTACACATGGCCTTCTTTCTCATTTTTATTTTTACTGAAAAGTAAAGCAATCAGTGCTAGCTTTGCAAGAAGATCCTCAGGGTTATCCACAAAACCAGAGAACCTCAAGTAAGTAAATGCCTAAAATAAAACAAAAACCAGTAACAAATGCATTGTTTTCTCTTGCTTCTAACACAATACATCCCACTAAGACCCTAAAACCAATACTGAATGTATTTAATTGTGATCATGCTGAACACAAGATTACCAGAGCCAGAAAATATCTTGGACTTGAATCAACAATTGTTTTCCATTTTGAAAACTTCACAATGAACATGGCTGGAGACTTGGCTTCTACTCCCTGAATGAAACCCAACATCAGCTCTGGATCCCCAGAGTCCCAAAACTGAAGTGACCCAGATGCTGCAAAGGTCAGTGCAACCAAGAACCACCACTGAATTTACTATTTTTGCTATCATAATACACAAAGCCTTTGGTTCTGACCCAGGGCCCCCACTGCATTAAGCAATGTACAAGCTATCTTGAAGTAGTCCCTGCACTGAAGACCTTACATTAAAAGTTTTAGCAGGCTCCATCAGCTACATAAAACAAGCAAGGGGGGCAGGAGGGGGACATGGTAACCTAAACGCAAGCACATGTTGGCACAACGAGCATTAGTCATGGCTAACCACCAACTAATCTCAAAACAAAATATTTTCCAGTAACAGTTCTCACTTTTACCAACAAACAACATAGCAGAGCATTTTCTTTTCTCTCTGGGCTCTCAGTACTGAACCACCTACAGCTAGAAAACCCTTCTGTTTTTTGCTAGCATCACACCATTTTGCTGCATCTTGTGCACTGTGGAAAAAAAAAAAGCACCATCAGCAAAAAAAGTAAACCGTGGCAAGCCAATCAATTAGATGCAGGCTGGCATTTCTTTTCACAGGGAAAGGATTTTCTTTTTTCCCTAAGTGTGAGAAAACTCCAAAACTTGGTCTTATAAGGAGGTGTCAATGAGATCCTTTATGTAAAAGCTGCATTTAAGAGGGAAAACTCACAGTTCTCAAACGCACATTGCTTTTTCCTCCTGTGTACTTTGTTCTGGGTCTGCTGCTATATGTGTATTCACCAGACCAGCTTTTATTAAATAAGATTTGGTACTCTGCACAATAGCTGAGAGAGCGTGGGTGATCTTCTATGGCCTATTTATTGTTTCACTGAATTTGAAGAGTCCCAAGCTTACATGCTTGTGCTCTCAAGCATCCTGCTGGGTTGGAAAGGCAATGGCACAAGGTGCAGTTTGGCTCCAGAGGGGGGGGCTGTAAACACACCATGAGGGCTCTCCCCTGGTGGGACGTGAGCGTGGGAGCTCAGCTTTGCTCAGCCGAGGATTATCCCGTGCTGTCAAGAAGCACTAGCACCATGAGATTCAGTCCACTGCTTTTTGTTTTCACCCTGGGCTGGGAATTGCAGAAAGGGGTTGCCCTGTAGCTCCTCCAGCACAGGGGTGGTTTGGTTCGAACCTCTGGAATTCCTGGATCCTGAAGGAGACTTCAAAAATGCAGCAGAGGCTGGACTCACCTTGCAAAGCAGTGCTACCACAACACGCATGAGCGTACATCCTATATAAAATTAGAAAGTCCTTTCTTCGTTTCTCCCTGAGCTGAGCAATGCTACGTGAGCCAAGCAAAGCAAGTGGATTCATGTGCTCTAAAAGCACACTGTCCAAACAAACGTGAATCCTTTTTCCATTCAGAGCAGGGCATTATTTATGAGTTAACTATATATTCCCCCATGGTGACAGTGCAAGAAAAACATTCATTCTCTCTTTGACATGATACTATGGTTCTCCAAGCTTCCTCAACATAGTGGGTTCAGGGTAAATTTCCCATTTGTCCTGCCCTTACAGTTCCCAGCAAATGAGTCCTAGAATGACAGAACACCACTTTATTGAACTAACTAGCTGCTTTTGGCTTTCTTCTCATTTCTCCCCTATAACACAGGGCCTTTTATCTTGGGGCTGTCTCCTCCTGGGCATTCCTCCAGCTAGCCTTTGCGCCTTTTGCACGAGCACTGTCTACGCAATATCATCGTTGCTTTAAAATTGTACCAAATGCAGGAAAACAGTCTCTCTCTCTCTCTCTCTCTCTCTCCCCCACCCCCCTTTTTTAATAAGAATTTTTCCATGTGGTTAGAGAAATCACATCTGGAATTACTGAAGTCTGCCAAAAGGAGAGAATGAAAACAATGAGTTGAGTCACACTTGAACCTGCCAACTTCGTATAATTTAGACCTTCTTGAGGCAGTTTGAAAAGAAAAAAAAATATGGAAAAGGTTTTAGTTTGCTTTTTATAATGCAACATTTTTTTTTTAATCTGCTGATGTAAGTTGCAGAGTCAGCCAAGACATAGCACCATGGCATAGGCATTCATCCTTGTAGCGCTCTGATATCACAATTTTTCTATAATTCTTCTATACATATGCAACAGCAGATCGAGGTTTCTCTTTCTGAACAGAGTCCCACTGATCTAGTGAAATTTCTCCCAGGAGCAGATATAGTGCTGCACTGGACCTTTTTATTCCATCCCACAATGCAGTGCAGAGAATCTGAAAGTGTCCTAAAAGCCCCTTCATTTTTCATACCCATGAACAGTACAGGTATGCTCTGGTAAATTTTAAAATGGTTGCGTACTGTTGCAATGTAGTCTCTGTAAAAGTTGACCTCCCAGATGAGTGTCCTAACCCTAATCAAGGACATTACATTTCTCTGCCTAGTCTAGGAAATGCCTTCAATTGTTTCCATGGTCTGAATTTGTCACCTCTTTTCACCCTGAACAGCTATGCTATGCTATGCTAGCACACAGTTGGTATGCCCACTGAAGCTGATGATTGCATTGCCAGTACAGATAGAGTTAGCAGTTAAACTGTTTCATGAAATAGGAAACTCAGGTGATAGGAACCACCAGCAAAATATTCTGTGAAAAAGTCAAATAGGAATCAAGCCAGGCAGCCTGAGGAGTTTTCCATGGCATTTAAATGCAAACATATGTGTGTCAGGTGGAGGAAGAAAAGAGCAAAGCTGGAGGCTGCATGCTGTTTGCTAGAGCCTTGCATGTATGAGAGAGAAGACCAGCAAAGCACAGTAACTGATAGACAGCAGAGAAGGATTTGCGACAAAGCTTTGGGAAAAAACTAACAGAGACCTCTAGAGAACAGGCTTAGCTAGAAAGAAGAAGTCAGCCAAGAAACTTTCTCCTGCTGATTGATACACAACATATTCAGGGATTTATAGGTATTGCTTATAATCTGCTTGAGGCCAAGACATACTGAACTTCATAATCCATCCATCGTTTTTTCTCCTTAAAGAAACCACTGAAGCCACTAACGGCTAGGTCAAGCAGGGTTGCATGGTTCATATCTAGGCAAAGCATGTGAAATTGTTATCAATCCCATACAGTACCATCTGACAATGGAGAAGAGGTGATGTAAAGTCATGCTGTATTACCGCAGGAGATGCTACGCTCTCCTCAGGAGGGAAACTACAGTACAAACTCTTTTACAACAGTACTTTTACTGGTATTTCAAAAAGCCCTTAAGAAACAGCCATATTAGCATTTATACTAACATCACCCTTGTCTGACATTATCTTACTATCATCATAGCCATTACTCTTGAGGAAGGAGCACGTGCCACTCATAGCAGCTTTTGCAGCAGTGTCCCAGCGTGGTAATTCCACCCTGGCTTCAGCAGCCCTTTACTGGCTCAGGTGGAAGGCATCTGCATCTACTCCTCTCCTTTCATTTCACAAAAGTTTCTATTTCATCAGGCTATGACAAACTGTTTTCTGCACAGCTATCGTAGCTCCTTTCCCTCAGTGCAAAGCTACTGGAAATTCTTATCGAGTTTGCCCACTCCATTGTTCTGTGCTATCACATGTTATCGGAGGAGTCCCTGCACATTTAGCACACATCGGCTTTTTTCTTTTCACTAAATCACTTGGCAACAGTTCCAGTAGCTCTCCTTGCCTCAAAGGCTTTAAACAATCATACCAAGATGGCTGAGCAGCTAGAGATGCATTAACATAACTCCCTCACGTGGATAGACCTTTCTTCCAGGATAAGGCAGGATAAGACTCACTATTTAGTTTAAAAGCCTTCATAAATAGTATGCTAAAATATCACCATCTAGTTTAATACCAAAACAGGAATGTCTACAAGATGTGGCTACACTGATTTAGTTTTACTGTTTTAAATTCTCTCCTTATCTTATACCAAGAGCTTTCCCATTTAGACAAAGTGTTAGCCTGCTAAACGGCAGTTAACCACCCACTATTTTGTACTTATTAACTTTCTGTCATTTAACATAAAATGTTTAGGCAAACCATGAGAGAGATCAGAATTCTGATCCTCATATTAAAAAGAAAAGGGCTCCAGGCATTAGATTGTGAAATATGATTTCCCAGGATATATTAAATTCTGGTTTAATGTTCTTTTTGATATCACAGAAAGTCAAACCTCACTTCATAAGAGGGCACTTCAACATGCTTTGCATATAGCATGCTTTTCCTTGATAAAGTCTCTGTGCTACAGCAAACTTGGAATTTGATCAGAACCTCTGGAGCACTCAGTGGTGGGAGTGGAGGAGAGCAAAATCCACACCAAGAACCTCATCTCACAGAAGTTCCTTAGACAGTTTTACAGCAAACACAAAGAAGAGGAATGAGCCAAGGGGCTCGGCAGAAAGCATCACAGAATTGAATTATGCTGCAGGACAGACTGCAGATGCAGAGCCTAGCTGGTATAGCAATGTCAAGTACAGCACACGTCACGTGTATCCGCATATTGACTATATTTCTGCAAGAGTCATGGCAGAATGACAGATAGAAGCATGCATGTAGGATCATCTATAACCAAAAGGGTGCCAAGGCCTGAACTTTTTCATGTGGTAACTGTCAGTCTAACTATAGAAGAACTGTTGAGAAAAACTTATGACCTCACCCTGGTTGCAACACACCTGCTGTGCCTTAAAGATTCTCAAAGTCCAGACTTTCAGAGGGAAGTCCCCCTCTGTCCTCGTGGTCTTGCATAATTCTTTCATATATTCCTTCAGCTTTTGTATACTTCAACATGAAACAGTGGCTTGAAACACAAAAGCACAATTGTTTACAAGAAAACCTACCATGACTGATGTCATTAGAGGAAATCAGCAGGAGGCTGTATAGAAAAGTTTGGAATGAAATGGAAGGAGTGCCCTGATAATCTGGGGATGGACAATTTACTGCAAGACGCACCACCAACCACTCTCAATTTCTCCTCCTCCTCTGCTTGGGCACATAATTCTCCAGAAGTAGGAGATTCCTGCAATTAATGGGTGATATCCTGAGGTCAACAGAGTAGGTTTTTATCCAACAAGTTTAAAGTGAAGGCCCACCACTGGCAGTCTGTCTTTTAAATTTATTACTTTGATTATGCCACACTCCAGACCAACTCCCTGTAGGGGTGGCTGCTGAATACGCGGGCTGACACAGTCACATGTAACATATTAAGGCCCCTCAGAGGGCTATCCTCATCTGATTGCAATTGCTGAATAATACCACTTTGAAGCCATGGGGCAGCCAAGCAAAGGGTGAGACAGTCAAAAGCCTTTAACCATTCTCCAGTTTGCCTCAAGTTCGAGCATCCTCTCTGGTACACACTGCCACGCTATCTGCATATTAACAAGATGTTGCTGGCAGAAAGCAGTAAGCTGCTGTCCTGCGAATATCTGCTATCCCTTTGCAGAAAACCTTACCATTATGCAAATAGGTCTTGATCTAATACAATGACTGTGGTTGAGTATTTTCTGTGCTGCTCCCAGACAGTATGCTTTCAGCAGACAAAAGTGAATTTTCAGGACATTCCTAACAGCAGATCATGACTTATATCATAAAGGAAGGCTTCCAGAGCAGACAGTATGAAAAAAGTAAGTGATAATGCCAGGGCATGGCTTGCCCAGAGGCTAACAATAGTGATTGTTTGCTGCACAGCACTCTAGAAGCGGTCCACATGTTGTCTGGTGTCACAGGCAGTGGCTTTGAGTAACTAATTAGCAAAAGATCCCTGTATCTTGTAGATCAGTTTATATGCTTATAGAAAACTCTCACAGGTAATATAGATAAAAAGCAATAGTGAGTGTTTATATTTTATTAACATTAGTTGTTATTTAATGAACACCATTATGTTTCATAACTGATCAAGACTCTTCCATATTAATTCTTGCAAAATAAATTGCAAGCCTCATCTTCAATGAAATTTTATCCCCTTCTTTCACCCTCCCACACAGTAGATGCTTTGTAAATTGTGATTACCTTTTATCACACAGTTCTTTTATTTGTTATAATTCATTTTGATGGATATCTTGACATGATTTGATACTTTTTTTAAAAAAGACAAAACGCATGCAGTGTCAGAAATTTATTTATATTCAGGCATTATTTAGTTGCTTCTTCCTGTGTTTCATGCTTCCCATTGCCCTTCTCCAAGACCATCTCTAATTCAGGAGGGAAAAGGGAAGATTTATGAATACCATCAGATTCACTATTCTCCGCAAGCCTATGTTTAGTCTGAAAGAATACATGAGACAGTTTAAATATGTCTCCCTCTCTTCCTTTTCACAGTCCCTACCATTGAAAAATAAGAGTGTTTTCCAGGGAAAAATCACCATTGCCAGTTAGAGTAGGACCATCATTTTGTCAACTGGGCAAACTACTGCCATAAGTTGTGCTGACCTAGGAAATCACAACCTACCTGAAGGTCTTTGTTAGTGGAGCTACAAAAGTGGCCCAAGTTTCCATGTACAGAAAAAGGCTACATCAGCTACAACAATCATTTCTGGGTTTTAAAATTCTGTTTTAGTCTTTCAAATCCATGGATGGAAAAATCAAATCTTTCAGTAGTGAGCAGCAATAATTACTATTTTGCTGCTAAATCATCAATTGTAAATAAATGAATAAAACAGCATGCCTTTTTTTTTCCTATGTGGACAGGTATGGTTTTAGCTTTGGCATAATCCTATTACATTCCCTTCTTAAACAATAATGCAACTAAATAGATCTAAATAAATAGTAAACCTTTGCAGCTTACTTGAGCACAAATTATTGATGATGTTAATCTTTAACATGCGTCTATCTGTGGCAAATGAGTACATTTAGTTATGGAATGGCATGCTCATACACGTTAGGAGCTAAAATCATGGCTTATTTCGTAAAATACTTGAGGCCGCATTGCAATACATTCCAAAGACACTGGTGTTGAAGGAAAGTAAATTGAACTTTAAAACAGAAAAACTTCAGAAAATGCAGAGCTTGAATCCACTGTCATTTAACTCATTCATTTGAATAACTGATTTACTATACACATTCCCCAAACACACAAACTATTAAAAGTTAAAACTTAACTATATCTTTGGATTTATGACTAAAGCAGAAGAGTTAGAGAGGAATGATGTCCATATTTTGTCATTTTACTTGTTCTTGAGGGTATTTTATTCACAATTACTCTGTTTAGCACAGTAATTCTTACTTTAGGAAATAGAAAAAAACAAATCAAGAAAAAATTAGGCCTCTCTAGAAAGAAACAATTAATAGGCTTATAATGCACTTGCTTTGTTGATACATGTCCTCCTGAGTGCATTAGTGAAGGATACCATATTATGAGAGGAACTAAATAACAAATAACTGTTTAACAAAGAGTAAAGTGAGAACATTTGAACAAGCCACAAAGCTATTAGTTGTTTTTGTGCACAGTAGCTATTCAGAGAGAGTAATAATGCAATGCAAGATAAAAAAATCTTTGAAGAATATTCCTGCTTCTACCTGACTTCATGTAAGAACATTTTTAAACCATCTTGCAGGCTTTACAAGCCATTGGTGTTACTCCTTGTCAGGGCCTTCATACAAAACAACAGGCATTTTGTCATGAACTTGAGTACAAATCTCACTTTGGTTACCCAGTTTTAGTAATTCTCACATTATTCCAGGAGTTTCTTAAACCCTTCCATCCAGATGAAGAGGTGAGCTACTCAGTTTTCATTTCAGGGGGACGTGTGGATGGATTGTTTCTAAACAAATACACCTCTAGCCTTTGTGGCAAATAATTGAAAAACATGAGCAAGAGTGCACCCTCACAACCTCAAGTATAGCAAAAAAATAGAAAAAATAGTTGAGGGGAGGGGTCTGCTATTTAATTATATGGGTGGCCTTGACAATATGAGGACATAGGGAAAAGAAACGTGAGAAATATGAGCAATGTGAGGATTTTCTGTGGGTAGAACATAGTTACAAACCGAACCCCTCAAGCCCCATGATGTGAAGCAAACTGTAGCTTACCTCACCCTCAGCCTGATGCTGCAGCCTGGAGAGGCAGTGGCATCCTGTGTTGGCCTGGCCCTGCTTCATGGCTAAGCAATCTAGCCTTTTACATTCTTTTGCCTAAATTCTTTTCACTCACTCCGAAGACAGCTCAGCTACAAGACACTAAAACAAAAGAGCAGGAATTATTATATTAATCCTCAGCAAATAAGCTTTTGAGCTACACATGAGCTCACGTTGAACATATAATACTAGAGCTTGCAATAGTTTCTTCTCCATCAACCAATACATGACCTTCATTTACCTGGAGTACAGAAGACGCTGTATTAAAAAAAAAAAAAAAAAAAAAAAAAAAGAGGGGAGGTGGAATCTCTTTGTGTAAGGTCCTTTTGTCTTTTAGACAAACAGCATACTTCTGTTGCATCTAGGACAACTATGGAGCTTTTCCCAAGATATTAAAAATAATTCAGCAATTATCTCTGTATCATGGTTAGTGTTGTGTAATTATTACTGAAAGGTAACTCTGCATCACTGGGGTGACAACATACAACAATACCAGTTTGTGGACTGTCAGGTGTCCAATGTGCAGTGTCAGTAGCTGCTTTCACAATAATGGAAATAAGAATAGCTGTCATTATTCACTGAAATCAAAGCTCACAAACACCTTAAATGCATGCCAGTTTAAGATTCAGGTCAGATGTCCCTGGACCCCAGCTTCCTCCTACATCCAGTGGTCAACATGGTCCTCCTGACTGACAAGACGTTTGAAATGTTTTGTAAGACTGATGAAAAAAGTGTCTGGGAGGGTTAAAACAGATTAGCAAGGAACTGCGAGGTGATGAATGGAGCCTGCCTCTGCAAGCCTTCCAGGTTATCTTCATCTTCATGCCCACTGGGAACTGACTCACAGGTGTTTTAGGAAGAAGCAGCTGCCTGCTTTGTGACATTTCAGCTTTTGCCTCCAGGTTGAGAAGAGTTTACAGGGTAAGGCACACAACAGAGAGGAGACAGTCTGCTGGAGATATCAAACTGCATTTGCTACACCCAACATAGAGCTTGTCTGGCAAGTGAGCCGAAAGGTTTCCACATTTCAAACTCAAAAGGAGGCCGGTCCCATCTCATTGACAAAGCGCAAAGACTCCGAAAGGGGAAAAGCATTTAAAGTAAATTAAGGCCACTAGCGAATTTAGAGCTGCTGAAAGCTGCTCGACGTGGGCTGACATTTCTGGAGACTGACATCCTCCATTTGCAGGGCAGACAAAACAGGAGGAGGCATCGCCCCGGCTTCCCCCTCCACAGGTCCCAGGGCAGAGGCGGAGGGCGGGAACGCGCACGTGCCAAAATCCTGCCCAGCACCCAGTGGGGCCTTCATGTTAAGCAGTCACGCATGATAACGATCCTGCCTTGCTCCACACCAAGCCTTTCAGCTCTTCCTCCTGGGGGTAAGAGGCACGCAAGGAAATTGTGCACCGATTGAGAATACTTATTTTCTCAGTGCCATTTGAATCAATGAATTTAAATGTAAACATATTTTAAAGCAACGGATCAAGAAATCAACACAACTTAAACTGAACTCCAGGAGTTGCATAGGTTTCTAATAAATAACAGTCTGTCACCAGCAGAGTCATGGTAGCATTTATGTACGCAATATCTCACTTTTTGATGGAGTTTTCCTTTTCACAAGCACAAAACAAACAGACTCGTAGCATATCTGTTAGAAGATAAGCACAGATTATAGGAATCTCTGGGGCTCTATCTCACCTTGCCCCAGACTAATTAATATAGTATTATCCTGCCTTCTAAGAATCACCAGTGATTTATAAAGTAAAAATTGCCATTATTTCTATCTGACACGTAGTGAAACTGAGGTATGTAAGCATTAACTGGAAAGAAAACCAGAGGCTGAGTTTTTAAGACTGTACTGAACTGTTGATATCTGCGCCCATAGTCCATCCACGGAATCCATAAAGTTTGCTAGTTACATGGTTTTGCAGTTTTACTGTAACCTTTGTCCTAGGAAGATTACTTATCTGCAAGTCAATAGCAACACAAATTTTTATGAAGCAGGAGACAAAATCTGAGCAAACTTCCCTCCCCCTACCCCCAACACGCAACTTCAAACTCCAAAGTCACATTAAGTCCTGAACCCCACTAAACCCCCCCTCCCTGGGAAGCATTTGAGCAAAGAAGAAAGAGCTGAATGAGCGGAAAAGGGGCATTTCTTGGTTCAAAGAGCCACCAAATCTATTTACAAAGGAGGCCGAGAGGTCGGAGCAGGTCTGTGCAGACATCCAGAATTACCCCAGCCAGAAACAGACGCTGCATCATTTTGCAGTGCGCAAACCTTGTTCTAGCAGTGAAACTATAGTAACTACATGACCACCAGGGATTAGTGTGACCCCGAGTCATAAAACTTGATCGCGGTAGATTTGCAAAAGATCAGGCCAGCACTGGAGAGGAGGCCTTTTTCCTTTCTTTTAAAGAAAGAGCATCACAAACGAGATGCTAATTCTGCTTCAGATCAGAAGTAAAATACACACATGACAAAACAAATGTGCGCTTACAAATATTTTGTCATATTAGATTAAATTATAGCGCACAGACTAAACAGAGAACTCTGAAATGCAGGGTCTTGTGTTTGGGATATCCTTGGAACTTTTATACAAAGAAAGAGAGAAGTTTATACTTCAGCATTGCACAGCGCACAGTCATCTCATACCTGCCGCCTAACACAAACACAGCTCACTGTACCACAGTGATGTATCTGTCAGTGCAAGAACACATCGGTTTAACTGTCAAAATCCTTCTCCTTGCCTACTGATTTGACTGTGCCACCCTTCTGTGTGTGGTGTTTCTTGTCCTTTCCTGATAAACGACAGCCTGCCCTCTCTTCCCCACTGCTGAGTTTTAGGTTCTTCTGCTCTTATTTCCACGCTGATTTCCTATTTCTTTCCTATTTTGGTCTCAGTTTAGCCCTGCACATCCTGCAGAGGCCCCGTCTAATAGGTAAAGCAGCCTCCTGCCTTCTACCTACCTCCGTCTCCTGCAAATACCACTCCTTTTTGTGAAGCTTTCTTATGCCAATCTCCTCATCAAAAACATTTCCACTCCTTCCTACCTATTGTTACTCTGCACACCAGGTTGGTCTGAGTCAAGGGAAGCCTGTCGGGGCAGAGAGCTGGCAGAGGCAGCGACACACTAATTAGGTCAGGCAGGGAGTCAGCCCGGCTGGCCGGCACAGGGAGCAAGGGGCACCCAGGCACCGAGTTCGGCTGGGCGGGCAGGAAAACACCTCCTGGAGGCTGAGAGATAGCAGGGTTACTTCTGTCAGGCAGAAGAAACTGCAGAACAATGCTGACATTTGATGTCAACTGGATGTTGCGGGGTTGTTTTGGTTTGGTTTTTTGTTTGTTTTCTTTTTTTTTT
>VYZV01026463.1:43955-58524 GCA_013401275.1 Pandion haliaetus | reverse complement strand
AAAAAAAAAAAAAAAAAACACCCAGAACCTGGACAGTTTTCACTGCTTCTGATCCCTCAGATGAGGCTGACCAAGACTGGCATGAAGCTGATGGGCAAGCTGTAGAAATAAGGAAACAGGAAAAAATAAAACAAAATCAGGATAAGAAAATATTTATTATTAAGGGCTTACTGCCTACTGAACAGTTGCTAACATAGATAAAAACACCTTTCACACTAAAAAACACTCAAGCCACTGTTTCTTCATACTGTCTCTGTCAGTGCACATGTCTAAACAGCTGACTGAATAATTAGGAGGATAGTGGGGTTTATATATTAAAAATTTTATAGTGTGAATATTTTCATTCTGTATAAATATTGGTTTAAACAGAAAACTGGAAGCTTGAATATACAAGCCAGGGTAGTGATTTTAGGAGTGAATAAGACCTTGATATCTACCTGTAGCCTTCTTTAGCATCTTTGTATGTGTTCACCGATACATCAGCCCCCTCCCACCCCCCGGCACTGAAATACTGCATCTTAACTCTGAATCATATTTCCAGTTCAGTAATCTTCCAGTTCTGACCTGTCCTATTGACAGTGACCTGCTGAATTTGAGGGATGGATGCTAACAAATACAGAACTTTTTTTCACGGATTTCAAATTAACTAGGGAACTGGACAAGCTGAAGCTCCCTTTTGTGGAGCAGTTGACACGCCTGAGGGACGGGATGCCATCCAGAGGGACCTGGACAAGCTTGAGAAGTGGTCCCACATGAACCTCGAGTTTCAACAAGGCCAAGTGCAAGGTCCTGCACCTGGGTCAGGGCAACCCGCAGTATCAATACCAGCTGGGGGATGAAGGGATTGACAGCAGCCCTGCAGAGAAAGATTTGGGCGTACTGGTGGATGAAAAGCTGGATGCAAGCCGAGAGTGGGTGCTTGCTACCCAGAAAGCCAATAGCATTCTGAGCTACATCAAAAGAAGCATGACCAGCAGGTCAAGGTAGGTGATTCTGCCCCTCTACTCCACATTCATGAGACCCCTCCCGGAGTGCTGCATTCAGCTCTGGGGCCCCCAGCATAAGAAAGACACAAATCAGCTGGAGTGAGTCCAGAGGAGGGCCACAAAAATGATTAGAGGGACAGAACAACTCTACTATGAAGACAGGCTAAGAGAGTTAGGATTGTTCGACCTGGAGAAGAGAAGGCTCCAGGGAGACCTTATTGCAGCCTTTCAGTACTTAAAGGAGGCCTACAGGAAAGATGGGGAGGGACTCTAACACGGAGTGTAGTGGTAGGATGAGGGGTAACCGTTTTAAACTGAAAGAGGGTAGATTTAGACTACGTGTAAGGAAGAAGCTTTTTTACAACGAGGGTGGTGAAACACTGGGACAGGTTGCCCAGAGAGGTGGTAGATGCCCCATCCCTGGAAACTTTCAAGGTAATTTTTGTGGTTTAACCCCAGCTGGTAACTAAGCACCACGCAGCCACTCACTCACTGCCCCCCCCTCCCCCCCTCCGCCATACCCAGTGGGGTGGGGAGAGAATCGGAAGGAAAAAGGTAAAACTCCTGGGTTGAGGTAAGAACAGTTTAACAGCACAGAAAGGAAGAAACTAATAATTATATTAATAACAAAAATAAAATGACACTAATAATAATAAAAGGATTGGAATATACAAAACAAGTGACGCACAATGCAATTGCTCACCACCTGCTGACCAATGCCCAGTTAGTTCCCGAGCAGCAGTCCCCCAGGCCAGCTCCCCTCAGTTCATATACTGGGCATGACGTCACATGGTATGGTATACCCCTTTGGCCAGTTTGGGTCAGCTGTCCTGGCTGTGTACCCTCCCAGCTTCTTGTGCCCCTCCAGCCTTCTTGCTGGCTGGGCAGAAGCTGAAAAATCCTTGGCTTAGTCTAAACACTACTTGGCAACAACTGAAAACATCAGTGTGTTATCAACGTTATTCTCATACTAAATCCAAAACATAACACTATACCAGCTACTAGAAAGAAAATTAGCTCTATCCCAGCTGAAAGCAGGACGGTCGTGTTGAAAAGGACTCTGAGCAACCTGATCTATTTGATGATGTCCCTGCTCGCTACAGGAGTGTTGGACTAGGTGACCTTTAAAGATCCCTTCCAACCCAAACCATTCCACGATTCTTTCTCCTCCTGGGTGACTGCCTAAAATTCTTATGAACTCTACCTAAGTTAAATATGTGCAACATCACAGGGAAGAAATTGGTGACACTGTTTTTTTCTTTGGGACTTTCAAGGTACTCGGTTTCAAAAGCCTCTTCTTGAAAAAGAAGTTTATAATTACTCCTTCCATTCCTTCCCTTTTTAGCTTCTTAAAAGGGAGACAGGAAAAAATAATAAATCAGAAATGTAAAACCACAAAAAATTATCTGTATTGTTTTTTTCAATTCAATCATTAAAGTTTTCTAAAAAAGTAAGCATTCTTTTGCAAAAACAAATGTTCTGGCTTTAAAAAAAAAAGATCATTTCTGAAAAGAACAGAATTTCCACTGACCAAAATTAATTGCAAGGAAAGGAAGCAGGGCTGGCCTATTGCACTCCTGCCCACCACCCAAATTCTAAGATATTTGTGGAAAAAATATCTTGGCCCTAAAAGGCACAATCCATTAAGTCAACAAGGGTTTGGTGACTTTACTGGAGTTTGGACTATATCTTACATGAGAAAAGGACAGTAATTAAGCACACAGCTCATCAGACATGTCTCTCCAAATAGCCAAGTTCAGTAATTTGGTTTACCCGTTTGAAAGCAATGCACTTGGTACGTCAGCCCAAGCGTAGCTGTACAGCAAGCTGCTGCCTTTCCGGCCTTCCCTTCCCACCCCATAACCTCTTGAGGTCTCTCCATCGCACAGTTGCTCCAGGCCTTCCCTGGGGACATCTCTGCACCACCCATCCCCATTCCCCGACACCACCCATGCCACAGGCACCCCACTTTCTTCCCTACTCCCAGCAGGAGCTGTGCAAACCTTCCTCCTCCTCTTCCCACCCCCATGGCGGGCAACTCTCTCACTGTGCTTCATGCTGCAAAGGCCATAGGTGAAGGGTGCTGGAAAAGACCCTGGCACCCCCCTGAGAGAAACCACGGTCTGAACTAGGCAAAGCAGCAGAGATCCTCGAGGCTGCGGCCATGCTGCACCGGTGCAGGGACCCCACCTGGCCCCTGGTTTTCCCCTCCTGAGCAGTTCTTCCAGCTGTGCCCCAGGTCAAAAGTGCACCAGATGTGACTGAAATTTTGGAGCCAGCCAGATGAGGCCATCAGACCTAACCACCAAACATACGCATGCTGACACATCACCAGCGAAGGAGGCCCTCGGTCGCACTCAGCCAGCAGACGTAGCTATGAGCTTCTGCTTCCTTCTTCTCACCCGCACGCAGCAGCCTGTGACTGTAGACCTGCTGCTGAATTTCCTCATCTTTTGTTGCTCTAAGCCTGGGTCACAGTGCTTCATGCTGTCGGCCCCTCTCTTCCCTTCCTTCGTGTATAAATAGCAGGGAGCATTAAAATAAGATTGTCAGAGAAGGAAAAAGATGTTTTCCCTAGAGCCTCCCATTTCAGGCCTGTAATTGAGAAAAGCAAATACATATTACATTACTGTGATTAGTATTGAGTGAAACAAGCTCCCATCTTCTGTTTCATCTAAGTCTTTTCATGGAAGACTGAAGATAAGCTGTTTTCTGCCTGCAGAATGGGCTCAGGCAGGTTTTTCTATATGCAACTACTCAGTGCACACCTTAACAGGAGATCAAATTAATACATTAAAAGAAAAAAAAAAAAAGAAAAAAAAAGAAAAAATGCTGTCACTACTTATCTTCACAGCAGAGCTGTGCTGAGTGCTGCTGAGCCTTTTTACTAACAGCGCTGTGAGGCAGAGAGATAGAAATCCTGCCCCTTCCCCTAGCAGAGCCTGGGTTAGAGGAGCTCTCCTGCCACAGACATTGGGTCGCCTCGAGCACTTTGATGATCTGGAGCTATAGCTACGGTAGCTAAGCAAGTGTTTAAGGCCTGGACTCTGCTAACAAGCTCATTGCTGTAATTTATTACCAGCACAGTCCTATTATAGGCATCAATGGCAGAAGCTGTTGCTTGTTTGAGGCCCCAGTGCTTGCTTTGTTAAATGATGGGATTGCAAAAAAACGAAACAAACCGAACGCCATGCATCTTCCCTTTTCTATAGGTGTTGACACACATTCACACACCAAATGCACACAAAACAGTGGTTTAAAATGTTAGCCATTTTCTGGTCCCCCTTCCTTCCCCGTGTCCTCAGAGCAGAGCTGGGAAAGTATGTGTTCGTGCCTGCATTACTTCCAAGTCTGGCAGCCCAGCTTATACCCATTTTCTACAGACATTCGAGGCCTGCTACGTAAACCGAGCATTAAACTTTTATATGTTTATGGGGACCTCTCCAACCATTTGGCTGCCTGTTTTATTGCCCTTTGAGTATGTAAAGGCAAGTCCAGCCCCCACATCTCCTTCAGTGAAACCACCAGGAACATCTGTAAGCAGATCCCCTAACTCTCCTTGTAGGACAAAGGGAATTATTTCCACAAACATCTTAAAACTCAAGTAATGGCTTTCCACCTCTCTGGCCTCTGGGGTCTGAAGTGGCTTAAAATTACCTACATGAATTTATTTATTTACTGGCAAAAATAGCCATCTGAACTGGCAATTTTTGCCAACTTTTTTTTTTTTTAAATCTTTGCAAGACTTGTTTTCCTAACCAAACAAAAAAATACCCAATGAATTTAGTTGCATTAGTCACTGATCATAAAATTTTTGCATGTCAGGATTTTTTTCCTTTTTAAAAACTTTTTTCTTCTTCTCTGTGGCTAAGAAAAAAAAAAGAAAAAAGATGGAAAAATATACAGCAAAGAAACCATAAAAGGTATTCCATAAAAATAAGAGATAATTAGCAAGTTTCAGTTTGTGCATAGAAGTAGATTTCTTCCTGGCGTTGCAGATGTGCAGTTCAGTCTATGCTCTGTGGCATTCAGAGAAGGGGAAAATGCTGAGCACGCCACAGACTTTGCTGTTTAATTAGGCTGTGGTTGCCACCGCAGCTGAGCTTGGTCTAACAGCTACTGTTGACTAAAGGGGCAATCTTCACTTCTCACCACTCCTACTACCTCTTTACAAAGGCTCCCCTGCTTACCAATCTCCCAGAGCCAGCTCAGCTCATGAAACCTAGAGGGGGGAAAAAAAAAAACAAAAAAAAAAAAAACAAAAAAAAAAACCCACACCAAACCAACAACACACAAAAACAAACCACAAAAAAACCAACAAACTCAGCCCCCCAAAAAACTAGTATTTTTCTGCTTATCAAGTGAGCTAAACCAACAGATGAGATAGGTGCTACTCCCTGTGCAAGAAGAAGGCAGGACCTCAGCTGCAGGGTGGGAGGGAAGAGGGGGGGACATCCCTTTCAGTGATGAGAAGCTGCTGGATTGACACAGCTGTATCACCGCTGAGAAAGCCTCTGGCACAATCTGCTGACGAAGGCTGCCTGAGCCACTGCTGCTTGCCCAGAAGCAGTCAAGATGCACATACTCATCCTATTCCACCTCCAGCTTTACCAGCCTGCAATCTCCAGTGGAAAATCAGCAAGAAACAACTGGGACAGCAACTTGTTCCACCCCCCATGACCTTTATTGGTGTAGTCTTTGTATTCCTCAGTACGGCTGGGGCATGTCAGGCTTGCTAAATCCATCATGTCAACAAAGAGATCCCAGGCTGCAGGCATGCGCTGTGATTTATTGTTTCTGTGCAACTTACAGGTATTCAGAGAAAGTCTTCAGAGGAAAGTGGGGGAAGACCACCACAGTTTGCTCCTTGCAATATTTTTGGTAGAGAAAGAGGTTATGTTGTGCGGTGTACCTGTCGCACGGGGCCAAGCAGCAGTGCAGGAACAGCGAGAGACACAACTCAAGGCAGGCTTGCCAAGGGAAGCGCTCACATGGAAGGGCCGGGACAAACATCCACAAGAAGCCCCGAGTCAGAAACACCACCGCCAGCACCTTCTCAGGGTAGAGCTTCTCCTGCTTTCTGCGGAGAAAAAAAGTCAGCCTCAGCACTGGGTGAAATTAAAAAGCTGTCAGCAACGCACCCATCAGTGAGGTAAAAGGAGGCCTAAAATCTTTTATAACAATATTAAAAAACAGTTACTTGGCCCCACAGAGGACTTCAGGAACATTGTTAAGCACTGTGCCTCTGGGACCATTGTACAAACGGCATCCGGCACCCCAGTTTGTAGCTGCCACACACAGGCAGCTCTGGCTGATGTTGGCACCCTCCATAACAAGCAAGGGCAGAGGGCAGGTGGCCATTTTCCATGTGCCATTTCACTCAGTGTCAACAAAGCATGCCCTGAAGATACCCAGCGGCTCCCTTGCCTTCAAAAGTTGCCCTGGACTTCATGCTTTCTGCTAATACATAGCCAATGATACCTTCTCTGATCCATAAAACAAAGGGGTGGTTGAAGCAACCACACAGAAATGGGAAATGGAAGGTGAGAGATTTCAGTCCTCTGTCTCCTATCCCCAGGGACATGGCCCAGTGCCCAACCTGGAGCCTGTTTGAAGGGAGAAAAGAGATTTCTGTGTCTTTACTTCTTAATTAAGCCATTGCGCCTTGCATAAGACAACATTCACTGGGCCAGGGAAAAGACAGCAAGACTGAGTCATGCTGTCTGCCCTCATGGCTAAGGTACATGGGGAGAAGAGTTTCTGTCCCCTTTCCAAGCAATCCCACAGCAGCATCCTCTGGATCAGAAGCAGGACCCAAAATCTTTGCCCTTAGAAATCAGATTAGCTGAGAAATTGGGGCAAATGCTGCAGACATTGAGCAGTCTCATAAAGGGGGCATTGCCCCTTCTCCTTCCAGCTGGGTTTTAAAAGCAGCAGCCACCACCGTGCTGCATGCAGACCTGCAGCACATTGCAGGCAGGGCCACCCACCCCAGGGGCCAGAGTCCACACATGCACCAGGCACCCACCTGTTTCACCCCACCGAGACCAAGGAACATATGGGCAGAAACACACGTGCAGAAGAGAGCTCCCGGTGCCTGGGGAGCCAAGGAGTTTAGGCATCAGGCAAGCAGAAGTTTTCGTAATTACAATTTTAGCTCTCATCCGGAGTTTCTTCTAGCTCTGGCCCCGTGTCCCTAGAGCTGCCTCACCAGCAATTTTCCCCTAGGTATCTTTTGCACATCCAGGAAAGACATTGTGTTCTCTCTCCACAAAACATAACGTATTTCAATATCCTAGCAGCTGGCCCTGGGACATAATCTATGGGACTCTGGTTGCTTATGGCCTAGTTTACCCAAGCACGCAAATGTTTCTGGGAAGCTGACTGTAAAGTTGAATACAACAATTAATCTGCAGTCCCAAATAATCAGAAACATTTAGTCAGAGGCAAACTTAATGAAAGACAAAAGAGGCTCCAGGACAGACAGCAAAACCAGTATGAATTTCTGAAATATCATGTATTTAATATTTAATTAAATCATCATGGAGAATATGTTAAACAAGAAAGAGCATATTCATTATCAGGAAAAAAGCCCCAACTCTCATTTAACTGTAGCCAATACTTCAGAGTTCAGAAGCAATTTCTGGATTGTCGTTATCTAGTTAGAAAATATTTTCATAACTATAGCTTATTTCCCATTTCACTGAAGTCCTTTGCTTTCTAAATAACCTTTCTGGATTTCAGAAGGGAAAAATGAGGGATGACTGACCAAGATTAAAGGTCTGAAGCTTTTTGCTCGTTGAAATCTGCCTCATTTTCCCAGGAATAAGTGAACTCAGAGTTAAATTTCCAAAGACTGGTCCTTCCTACCAGCAAAAAGAAGCTGTTTGCCAGGCTGTCTTTGGAACATCAGCAACACCACCATGATCAAACATTTGGGAAGGAAATTGGCCCATCTATAAAGGATTTGGCTAGGACACAGAGAGCTTGGCTTTGCAAACGGCCGCTCTCCTCCTCTTTATGATAACAGCGAAGTGTGAAGCAGATACAGAAGAGTTCACAGCTCCGTGAAGTGTGATGGTTCTCACACCTACCAGATCTGATGCTAATGCTATGTGCATCTCTTACCAGATTTTCGACTGTATAGTAGTAACATGGAAGTCATAATAGTAAGACAGAGGGGAAACTGTCCTTACATTTTCTAAAGCTGTTTGCAATATAAGCCCTGTCACACCATTACAGAAAAATACCACACTGAGTAACTTCACCACAGTGTGGTGAAAACTGCATTCTCTAGTGCAGTATATAAGCCAAATGTCTTCTATCAGAGTAGCAATTAGGAAACTTTTATATTGGTTTAACAGTAGNCAAAATTTAAAAAAAAAAAAAAAAAAAAAAAAAAGCGACTTTTTGAAATACAGTTGTTGAAATTTTTCCCTAAAAGACACAAAGGGACAGATTTTCATCTGCCACTAAGTGTGTAACTCCTATACAAAGCTACACCAGTTTATACCAAAGAATAATCTCCAGATCTGTCCAAATTAGCAAGGTACACCATTTTTCAAAAGGAATTAATTGATATTACCATAGAAGTGAGAAAATTCTCTCACAGTGCAACCAACTTTCCTAATAATGAAAACATTCCAAGCTTTCCCCTTTCTTCCTTTTCAAACTAAAGATATCACTTGGTACTTTTGCTGTGACAGACATCTTCAGATGTCTTTTACTGCACCACCATTCTGTCTCTTTACTGCCTTTTTCTTTGAAGGGATGAGCTTTGTGCTTGTTGAAGCCCATTTTCAGGTTGCCATTGACTGCAGTGGAATTTAGGCCAGATCTTTCTCAGCCTAGATTACCCAGTAGGCCTCTTGGGAGTCCTCAGATCTTGTACCAAAATCACATAAATTGGAAGAAATTGCAGATGTCTTAAGTATGAAGGTAGGTTATGTGGAGACTATCTATGCCTACGTGCAATTTTAAGTAATGGCGATACTCAAGTCTAGCATACATAAAAGCTTTAAAACAAGACTATAGTAATGATAACTTATGTCCAACACACCACGAATTATGTTGCTTAATTTCACCATAGTCTGGCCCTCTCTTTCTGTTGGACTTCCCCAGAGCCCCTTTAGTAAAGTGGTCACTGGTTATGACCATTAAGGTGATGGGTGCAACAACCAACTATTCAGGTGCAGTGTAAAAAAGTATTGAAATTACTGGACAACCAAAACTAGAGAAGTCATTGCCCACAACACAGGCCACATAAAGGGCTGGAGTGGGAGCAGAGCTGTGCTGTGGTGTCTTGAGGGGTTCTGGAGGGTTTGAGAGTTATTGCTTGGAGTAGCACGTGTGTAAGAGAAGCAGCAAAAAATACCAGAGGAGCACAGAAATAAGGCAGCAAGGACACAACAGATGCAGCCAGAGACACTTGCCCAGGAATACCAAGATGGAAGCAATGTCTCCACTAGAAAGCAGGCAGGAACTGTGAGAAAAGTCACTTTCCCTGAACGCAGTGGGACTCATGCAGCAGGAGAAACTGGGCTTTATGTACATCCTCTATGAAAACAATCAGACCTCAAAGATACTTGACTATGTCATCAACAGACACAACCCACGGAAGACCCATTACTAGTTAAACAGAAAGCGTGACAACTTTTTTTTTTCCTCTCTCTCTCTTTCTTTAAAAAAAAAAATAAATTAAAAAAATCTGCTTTGTTGCGCCAATAACCATGAACCATTCATTTGGTTGAGAAAAAGCAGAATCCAGGCTAGCAAGGACAGTTGAGTTAGATTTTGGTTGGCAGCCTCGCGGCTATCTTTATTCTCCAGACTCTTGAAAAGCACTTCCAAAAGTCTGCATGGTTACATTTGTCCGTCACCACAGCCACAGACCAGTCTGGCACACACAGGTCTGGGCACCACTGCTTAATTCCTCCAAAGATCAAGTTAAAAGAAACCTTCCTCATGGAAAGATATTTTGAATGAGACTCCCTCATATAAGCCAGTGCCTACAAGGAAACAGGAGCCAAAGCACCACAAATAGGACCATCACCAAAAGGAGATTTCACTGAGAGTCTTTGCCTAGGCACTGGGGTAACGATGACAGACCAGAAAGAATTACGAGAATTAGGGCAAAGGGGCTCTTGCCAGGAACTGAGGTTCCCATGAGCAGTACTTCCTTTCAGCAACACCCAGAATAACAACTTGCAATTTCAGGGCAGCTTCATCATCACTGTCCTGGTTTTGGCTGGGATAGAGTTCATTTTCTTCTTAGTAGCGGGTACAGTGCATTTTAGATTTAGTGTGAGAATAATGTTGATAACACGCTGATGTTTTAGTTGTTGCTAAGTAGCACTTATCCTAAGTTAAGGATTCTTCAGTTTCCCATGCTCTGCCAGCAAGCAGGTGCACAAGAAGTTGGGAGGGAGCACAGCCAGGACAGCTGACCTGAACTAGCCAAAGGGATATTCCATACCATAGAACATCATGCTCAGTATATAAACTGGGGGGAGTTGGCTGGGAGGCATGGATCACAGCTCGGGTACCAGTCAGCAGGTGGTGAGCAACTGCATTGTACATCACTTGTCTTTTCTTGTGGTGTGGGTTTGGTTGTTTTTTTTTAAATTATATTCCTTTTCATTACAAGTATTATTATATTTTTTTATTATTGTTAGTATTTTATTTTACTTTAGTTATTAAATCATTCTTATCTCAACCCATGAGTTACTTTTTTTTTCCCCCCCGATTTTCCTCCCCATCCCATTGGGGGGGGCAGAAGGAGTGAACGAGCAGCTGTGTCCTGCGTCATTGCTGGCTGGGGTTAAACCACAACAGTCAGGAGGACCCAGAGAAAGCAAGAAGCCACAGGCAGGAGCCAGGCTTACCCAGAGCTGTACATGGTCTCTGGTGAGCCCTTTGCCCACCTGCACTCATATGAGCTGCCTTTCAACTCCTCCTCCTCGCGTCTTGTTGCTTCAGTTCCCATTTTATAAAATTGAAAGCTTAGCTTTACTATTTGGGCACCCCACCACATCCATAACCATAGCTTGCCTTCATTACAAGGCACATTCTCCCCTTTTCTGTCAAAGGGGACGCTACCTGAAGCAGCAAGACAAGTTAATTCTGAGAACGAAAAAGCAGTTGTCCTGCTATACTGCAATACCAATAAGGAACTCCAGTAACTCCAGTCCGACTGCGCGAGTATTAAAGTTGGTAACAAAGCAAAGCTTAGATCAGCAGACTCTCTAAGCGCGTTTATTAAGCATGTATTCAAGCATTCAGCTAAAACAGGGACAGAGGTGCCACAGTATTATCTAAGGAAGCTGCTTTCCCCCCCCCCTTTTTGGCCTTTGGAAAAAGTATAGTCATAGCTAAATCTCATACATTGCACAATAATTGAAATTTTCATAGAGAATTCCAGAGTAAATTGTTAGCAGACTGCAGTGCCGCAAGCTTTTCAGCCTTTTTTTTTTTTTTTTTTTTTTTTTTTGTTTTTAATTTTTTTTCCCTCTTCTTTTTTTTTTTTTTTAATTTGGTTTAAATTTGTATTCCATCGTCTTCTTGTCTTGTAATTTTTGTGTCATAGACTCTGGTCATCTTGTGACCATCTGATTGAGAAAAGCAAAAAAGAAGTTCTTTCTAAAGTAAACAGGATTTTCCCCCTTCACTATTCCAGGAAACAGAAATTCTTCCCAAACCCATAATTAAGGAAAAGTCAGAAAGAGTTCAGATTTTATGAGCGAAGCAAATAAGCTGTTACAGTATTAAAAACATTGTGGAATTCAGCTGATGAAGTTCTAGATTGATAGTATTTCCTTCTCATGAAAATGTATTGTACTCAAAGCATTTCAAATAGCTTTTAAGTAGATTTACAATTACATATGGAATATAAGTCTTTAGTGCTTGGCTTTGCTCTTCCACCTGCTATCTGTAATCATCTTATCCAAAGGTAGATGTCTTTTTCTTGAGTATTTTTGTTCTCGTCCATTCAAAGGAGAGACATAGTCTCCCCACTTTGGGCTGTACTGACACTTCACATGACCATGTATCATTTGCTTATTTTCTTGTTCGTGGATCAATGCCCAAGTGAGGCCTTCTAAAGAAAATTTGGAGTCAGATTGAGAGCCAGCAGAGGGAGCATCACAATAGCTCCCATGTGGGATCATTTCTTGCAGAAGAATCCAGAGACCTCAGCTAGTCTCAGGACCCTATTGTGTTAAGAACTATACATGCCTACTGTAAGCACGCTTACATTGTTTTACTACATTTTCCATGCAGGCACTAGATTTTTTGCAAAGGTCATTGGATCCAAGCCAGTCACCACTGGGAATATAAATTGTGTATTCTTCATGTTGAATCATAAGGAGGTGGGGGGGTGGGAAGGCGCAGGGGAAGTGAGAGAGATTTGCAACTTTCTTCTTTTTCTTATTTACAATTAATATGGCTATTTCTCTTTATAACATCAGTATCCCTAGTTCTTCTATAATGCTTGACATCCAGCAACCTCAAAATATATTAGAAAGAAAGTACCACTGTCCTAGAAGAAATCAAAGCCCAGAAAAGCAAATTGATACGCATGCACCCCAGCACATCAAATATATACCAGGAGGAAGAAGAATTATTTCAAGAACAAATGCTTGATACACCCTCAAACACCTGAAAACAGTTTTTGCCCTCCAGTATAACTCAGGATTCCCTAGAGAGAAATCCAGACCTCCACCACTGGGAACTTGACTCCAATAGAGTCACCATTTCATAACAGAGGGGACTACTGTTTCTGTACATCTCTCAGCTGCCTCAGTAACAAGCTTTTTTTCAGTGGTTCCATCTATTTTTGAGTTTCACCTACCCACCGGGGTTTACAGGCACTAAATCCCATTTAATTTCCCTCCCATTGGGGGAAGTTAATGGCTCCAAGACCAAGTCTGCTGCTGGGAGGAATTTGTTCCCAAGAAGCATTGCCATGAAGGAGCCCAGCCCACAATGGGATGCAGAATGGCAATTCCACCGTCCATTCAACAAGCTGAAAGACCAGCTCTTATACATCCATCAAAGTCCATTTTAATTGGGAGCCTAAAGCTATTTTACTCATCAGTAATAAAGGAGCAATTAAGTTTGCAGCTGAAAATGAATTAATGAGATACTGCAAACAAGCTAATTAACTCCTTCATGGGTATTCAGATAGAAACCACACAAAAAACCCACAGGGTGTGCTAATTACTTCAGGGGTCTGACTAAAATGAAACAAAAAAAATGGAAAACCACAACATTTGGAGCAAAGGCTAGAAGTCTGTCATTAAGCCGCCTTCTCTCATGTACAGTAAGCATAGGAAGCCATATATGACACTGTGCATATGGAAACGCCTGCTGTACCAACGTACAATGGATCAAGAACAGCAACAAATTTGGGAACACTAAAATTGGACCTATTTGCTCAGTTTCCCTTGGCAGATGCTCTGGGTAGCACTCCTCTCACCGTAAGCACAAGAGTTTGGCAAAAGAGTTGGTCTGGCAAAAGAGTTGGTCTGTTTAAAACACACTGAGAAGGAAAGTAGAGGTTTTTACTTGGACAGCCGGCAAAAGCCAGCGTGAAGTATGTGACATTGTGCAGTGCCTGACCGAGGATGACTTACATGGCACAGTTTGAGGAAGAACAAGAGGGTCTCTGTGTATATGTTAAGGAGGTTAAACTGTCATCCTTGATAATTTACATTAACTGTATGATATTTCATTGTCACTAGCTCAGGAATCCATAAAACCATCGGGCCCAATTTACTCGTCCCCGTGCTTTGGTCATTTATGGCCATGCAAAGGATGGGTAAAATTCTACTGTTTGGGCAGACAAGAGTTTTACTGAGGCTTTTTTGGTCTGGTACAAACATTATGCTTGAAAGTTAAAGAAGGAGAGAAACAAGCCCTTTCCACAAAGTCCATGTGGTGGCAAAATACAGCTGCTTTTCAAATCTCAAAACCAGGGCTACTTTTTAAGGAAAAAGCCAAAAGGTTCCCAGTGCTCACAGTGGAGTCTCAGCCTGCAGAATTCAATAACCAATCCAGGAAACCCATTTCAACATCGAGTTTCAAAGAGGTTATTGTAAACAAAGAGCGAGCCCACAGAACAATATGATTCTTGATCCCCATTTAAGTAGTAAGAACACAGAAAAGCCTCAGAAGTGGAGACATCTGTATTTATGTAGAGTGTTTTCCCTGCCTCTTTGTACTCCATTAAATTGCAAATGATGAAATGGAATTTCTTTTTTGTGTAGATTAGCCCTTGCATCTTAAGCCACCCCAGCTACAACAATGCCACCACTACAATATGAGAAGGACACTTTCTGAAAGCTGCAGAAGCATTACAATTTTTGTTTATAATTAATATCATCGTAATTAAGCCTGACCTCATGGCAGTTCACAGCAGCTACTGCCAGCTTTATTGGAGTTTGTCTGAAGTTACAGAGGAATGAGATCAGAATCAGGCCCTGAGGACAGCATTTATATATGACAGCTTGTCCAGAACCTGACCTCATGAGTCTTTTTCTGTATTTGGATTCAGTCTGTAGCAAGACTTTTGCTTCTCATTCATA
>VYZV01026463.1:32528-42860 GCA_013401275.1 Pandion haliaetus | reverse complement strand
ATGTGGCTTGCATCTCTGCCACTCAAGGAGGTGCAGTTATAAAAATATAACATGACAGTCACACTAAATACAGCTTAGTGGAAAAACTGGAAGTGGAAGAACTAGATTCAGGGGCACCTGGATTTTATTCCAGTTTGGTCACAGACTTTAGCAGGATGAAGTGACTGCCTCTTTGTCTGCTCCCCTCCTCCTCCCTCCAGTAAACAAATTATAGTCATAACTTATTATAAATAGCATTTACACTGCAGGAATATTACACTAACCTGCAAGCCTACTGTCAGGTCTAACTAACATTTATAGCACATGCTGAGCAGGGGAAAGTACTGTTAACAGTTGTAAAGTGCTGGGTTTTAAGCTGTACTGATATGGCAGCGCTTTCGTCTCAGTTTTATATTTTACAGCCACACTCTTCTGCTCTTATCAAAATGCGGTATATAACTGCCAGCTCTGAGGAGTTCCTGTGCACAAGCTCCTGCCAAGCTTATGTCACATTCCCCGCACAGCATTTTCTCCTAGGCTTTTGCTCTGCATTCGGTAGATGGTGTTGACTTTGACAAAGAAAGCGCTAAGGATTATTAAAAGTCTGCAAAAACACTTTGCTTTCCTGGTTGCTTTCCTGGCAGCTCCTTTGGGCTGAATGTTACTTGCTTTCCCTGAAAGTGGCAAAGATGTTCTTCTGAAATAAGTTCCTCCTACTTCTCTGATTAATAAATATATATATTTTAATATGAGCTTGTGTTTTTCTTAAGAAAGAATCTTAAATTTTCACAGGACGTATGGAGTGTGCTTATCGGCAGTCAGGGAGAATAGGTCGTCTTTTCTCTTGAAGATGTAGTATTTCAATATTAACACAACATAGCTACTGGAAAAGATCTAATCCTAGTCTATTATCAATAGCAGACCTTCCCAGCATAAGGATGCAAAAAACCCCGAATTTAAATTAGTAACAGATCCCGAAGCCCAAGAAGATTAGCATTTTTTTTTCTTTTCTAAACAGTTTGTTTTGTTTTGTTTTGTTTTTTAAGCCACATAATTCTGGATTTTTCCCCCCTGTGGAAACATAGAAAAGTTTTAAACAAAACAGTTATTCCAATGGGTTAACATTAAATATTCTCTTAATTTTCATTGCTATACTTGCTGATCTTAGGCCATAAGAATAAGGACCTGCGCCTAGTATTTCAGTTGTCTCTAGGGGCAAGCTTCTGGACAAGGAGAGCAAAACATTGGTGACACAGTTATGTCAAAATTTTGTTAACCTGGCTTATTCAGCATTTTCTTTTCCCGCATTGTCTCACTATCTGCTGTCAAAAAAAAACCCAAAACATTTCAGCACCATCCGAGAGATCTGTTACTGTTCACGGCACAGGACCTTCGGTTCTGACAGCTCCTTGGAGTATTTTTCACATGTTGCAGCAGAGACCTGCAAATATATGATCCCGCTCTGTGCTCCCTCAGCTGTCTCTTGCTTATAGCAGCTTAAGCAAGGCAAATCTCTCTCCACCTCCCTTACAGTAAAGGTTTATTTACATTGACTGCCTGACACAATTTAGACTGGATTAAACCGCTGTGCAACCACATCTCAAATTGACTTGGACCCCTACACGCTCCCACTCCTTCCACAGCTGGCACGCTCCTGACCATACATAGTGCTGTGTCAAGCAGCCTCGCTAGCAGAAAGGTAATTCTCAAAATAATAATAAAAAAAAGCAGACAGCTTTCAGCTGGCTTAGTGAGCTAAATCAGCTCCACATGGTCTTGGGGCAAGAGCAGGGTGGGAAGGAGTGACTGGGGAAGAGCCATGTCAGCCCCAGGTTAGATCAGCTCAAACTGAGATGGCTCTGTATCCTTAGGTTATGTTGAAAATGGGACTATGAATCTAAGTGCCATTGCCAGGAGTGGCCAGGGGCACAGACACAAACCAGGTGCTTCCAGCTAATGAATTACACTGCCAGATGATCCGTTGAGCAGTCTGCCTGCGTTCTTTGCCCACAGCAAATACAAGGTAACCTGAGCTATCCTAACCTTCAGGACTCAGGCTTAACCTTGAGGTCTAAATGGCATGGGTTTAACCCTTCAATCCCTGTAAGTTAACTGGAGATACCTCCCATTTGCTAATGGTATGCAAAGAGACCAGCTGACATGGTGGGACATGGTGGCTTGTCACATAACTGCATAATACATCTTGGATTTAAGGAATACTGATTAAGTCTTCTCAAGAGGTGACTGAGACCCATCCCTTGGAGCCTCCCTAGGGGGGCTGCAGAGCAGAGACACCGTACGGGTATGACAGGAGCAGGGCTTCAAGTGAGACATGTATCCAGACACAAAGCAGTCTGGCTGAACTTTTTTTTTTTTTTTAAGCTGAATTAAAACCTTAATAAGCACAGAAATTTCCTTAGAATTATTCCCTCAAAAAAAAAAAAAGAAAAAAAGGTTTTGAGCAATTCCAAGCAATTCCCCATGAAAATTTATAAAAACTCAATCTAAATGTTCCCAAACAGGCCATTAGAAGCAGGAGCTGAACTATTTTAATTATTGAAAGCAGCAGTAGAAAAAGTAGCAGAGGAAGAACAGGTTTCACTTGTCATTCCAGAACAAGCCTCTCTGCAGTTTGTTAAACTAAAATTGAAATACTTTTTTTTTTTCAAAACCATTTTGTGATCTCACTGAAGACAGACAGTTGCAGTTCAACATGCCACTAGAAAAAATAGACACATATTGCCCATGTGCTCTATCAGAGTATCATGTTAAATTTGCTTATATCCTCCAGAGAAGCAAGGAAAAAACCTATTAAGATTACACAAACTGGTACGTTGCACCACCCTGTAATTTTAAAGACTTTAAAGAAATTCATCCATCCTGGAGCTCAAAGTGTCAGAGTTGCCCTTTTCAACAGTTTCTTCACTGTGGTTTGCAGTAAGAAAAAAAAAAATCTAAAACAAAAAAAAAAAAAAAAAAACCAACAAAAAAAAGAATCTATATAGCAGCCAACAGATGGTGGGGGGAGTGCAGAAAAAAAGAGGGAGAGAGATGTGGAAAGAAAAAGAGAAGAAGAAAAACATATCCCAGAGAGCATTACATCAGTTCTCCTCCCAGTTTTATTTAAAACACACGTGCCATCACTCACAGCTCTGTGGTTNTTCTTTGGCACAGCTGAATTTGGCTACTGATAGAAGGAAAAAGGGTGGCATATTTGTACAAAATCCTTGTGTTTTGGCAGGGAGGATAGTGCTGGGTGAGCCACCTAGCTATGTTTTGTTCCTTAGCAGAAGCATACACCCCGTTTCACTTCAGTACAGAGGCTAATACAGAAAAGGCAGAGCATAAAGTGCTTTACACAGTATGTTTCCACCCCTACACAAACAATAATTCAATTAGATTATCAATGAAAAAGTAGTCCTTATAAAATAAATTATTTAGGTCAACAAATATTTCAGCTTTGACTACCAGAGCAAAGATAGGTAGTGTAAAACATTCATCCTGAAACCCAAATGCTACCTGGGTTTAAGCTTTAAAAAGTCAGGAAGCACCCCTCAGACTGTTACAGTACAGGCAAGTTGTTCAAAATCAGAGCCAAAAACCAAAGCAGCATTCAAAACGCCAGCAAAGCCCAAGCGTTACCCATTCATCAAGGACTGGATTTTGTGCGTGCACGAGGACTGAAGATACAGGATGAAAGACATCTAGATGATTTTTCTGGGCTTCTGAATAGCTCTATACCATGACACTGTGCAAATTAGTCACCATGCCAGTTGAAGTTTGACTTCCAGAGAAGAATATTTTCAGAAGGGCCCAAGGTTACCATTCAAAAGTCATTAGCCAGCTATTCTGAGAAGGACTTAAACCAAATAATCTTAAGATTTAAAAAATAAGGTACAGTGATTTTCTTCTGTTTGTGTTGTAGAGGGTTAGGGCTCACATTTCCAACTTCTTTTCCAAAGTAATTGTTTTTAATCAAAAGGTGAATTTTTCCAGTTTTCAAGGAGGTCTTGTTAAGAAAAGCACCAGATAGCAAGAAAGAGCAGTAACTTGGCAGCCCTGGGACTCCCCTGACTCCGCTTTGCAAGCAGAGTATACTACCATTGCTCTTGGAGGTTCCCAGAGGCCCTCTATGTCAGGAGTTCAAGCCCAGCTCTGACACATGAATGAAGTCATACCCACTAGCAGCAGCATTTCTGGCCTCTACTCACCACAGGCTGAGTTATGATGACCCATGGAGCATCCCACACTTGCGTTCCCAAACCGGGGCTGCATGACGCACACGGGAGGAGGACTGGAAGGGGCTTGCTGCTGCAGAGGGGCACTAGGGTGGACTTCTCCCAGGGGACGCTCCCTCCTGGGGAGCCATGGCCAACCTGCAGGGCTGCCACCACTGGGGAGAATAGGGGACCAGGCCTCAACTGGCCTTCTTCCAGTAATGACACCCCATCTCTGCAGCTGTGCTTTGTTCTTTTTCATTCTTTTTTCAGGCCACAAATTAGGTGATGTAAGCATGCAGCAAGAGCTGCGGCCTATGATTATAATTTTTCCTTGGTGAATGGGAAGCAATGAAGTCTAATTAGAAGAACAGCAACGGCAATGAAGAGTGAGGCACAGTGAAGCTACCCCTCAACGCTCTGCACACTCGAAAACTAATGGATCACACCAAAGCGACCTCGGCAAAAGTTGCCTCAAGTCAGCTTTTGCGGTAGTGAAAGATGTGTGCATGTACTATCTCCAGTCCAACGCAATTCCTAAATAATTCACTTTACCTAGACACCCATCATTGGATGAGAAAATGAACCTGCACATTAAGTCTGCAAGCACCACTTTAAGCACCAGCAAAGCATCAGTAATAAAATACTGCAGCTGCTTGCAAACTGCCCGTCTACTCCAGTCACAGTTAAACTGTTTAACTACATTAGACCTATGAGTGAAGTTGTCCTGGTGACAAATTCCAGATCCGAAAAAATGGTGGTGCAGGAAAGCCTCATTTGGTTTTTATTTTGTATAAATGTAGGATGTCAGTCTATTTCATGCAACCCTATTACTGCTGCTTTTATTATTATCCAAGGACATCACACAACAAGAGACACATGCATATTTTAATTTTTTTTTTTAAATGTGGTTGTAAAAACTTATCAAAAATATAAAAAACACATGAAACACCAGATCACAGAGTGTTTTTCAATTGCATATTTTTTAGTATCTGTAAATATGATCAGATTTCAAGTCAAGAAGACCCATGAATTACAACCAAACACAATCTGAGTACGAGTTCTAAGACAACTAATGAAAGATATAAAGTTCCAAGACAAGGAGGTTTTTCTGGTTTGTTTTGGTTTTGTTGTTTTTTGGTTTTTTTTTTTTTTAACTTGCCAAAAAAAAAAAAAAAACCCATTCACTTAAGGCATTCACTATTGGACACTAAACCTTTGATGAGCGTCAAGAGGGCAATTCTCTCTAAAATAAAGACTTTTGTATATCATGGGTCTCACATTCTAAATTCATTCTGAGAAGCAGGAGGAAAAAACGATTCAGACGTCAACAGTGAATTGGCCAAAGGTCTCCGCGTTACAGATATACCACTGTTACATTTTACATGGCATTAGGAAGCGTGGCAGTCATTTGACCTACCAAACAGCAAGCACTTTTGATGCAAAGCCTAATTGTCACTTATACTTTGTCACACCATTTAGTTTCAATGATTTCCTGGACTCTTCAAGGAACTATGCTAATGTTCCAATTTTACTTTTGTCAGTATCAATGTTATCCTCATTAAAACGAAGCTGTCAAAATTGTTTTGATGCCACTTTCCTTGACAACATCTGCTCAGTTTCGCCTGTTGTCACCTTAACTGTGGGAAATAAGATTAAAAAAATCCTCACAAAAATCTCATGACTGCATTTTATCTGTAAGAGACATTATGTAGTGATGGGAATTGAGGTTTAGATTCTGTTCTTCAAGAGCACAATTCTTTAATGAGGATGAATAAAATGTTATTCCATTAAGAGTCCTACTAGCTCTAAACTAGATTTCCTCCATCTCCATGCTGATTGCAAGAATCAGAGGTAATTATCAGGATAAAAGTTTACAAATCATATTCTTATTCACCTTGTTTTAGGGACCCAGAGTACTTTAGTTTACATTCTGCTTCCCATTTTCCCCAGTCAGTTTTGGGAAATGAAAAACTGATCTCACAGACTACTGCCAAATGCAGTAGAGGTTAACATGTGTGGGTGTAAATTGTTGAGGACTGGAGGCGCTTCTTATTCAGTCAGCGAACCACGAGCACAGCAATCTCAGTGACAGACACACAGACCATTGGGAGGGATAACGGCTTCAGCTGCTCCAGCTAAATCCACTAGCAAACATGAGTTGGGCTCCTAAGAATGGGCAACTGGGAATAAGGCTTTAGGTATAGTTTGCTTTTCTAGTAATGACATTTACCACCATTTATAAGCTTCTACAGTCTCTTAACATTGCTTTGAGCTGTGTAAATTTAAGAATGATACTAAATTTCTCTAGATCTCTTAAGTGAAATCAGAAATCCATACTTGATTAATATAACTAAAAAAATGAAGTCCATCCAATAGGAAAGCTTGCACAGAATCCCTGCAAGCTTTCCTCATTGTAACACCCATAAACTCCAACTTGGAGGTGGGGAGATTAAGATATCTGGTTGCTATATGCTCAGTCCCTAGTTTCTGTGTTAAGTGGCAAACACGGAAGTCTGTGCTAAGTTAAAGAAAAAAAAAAAAAAGATTTACTGCTCAGCTAACAGAGTTTGAAGCATGGTTCAGTCACTCATGGTTTCAAATTGAAGTCACTTTGTCTAACTGTGAATGAAACAATACCGGCTTTGAAACAACACCCTGTTCTGTAAGTATTCAGCGGATGTTAAATTTACAACAAAGGGGAGTCTAAACAGTGCTGCTCTAGTAACTTTGGCAGAAAGTTTGGATTAAATGGTTAAGTCACCTAAAAACCAGTTTCAAGTCAGTATATAAACTTTCATTTTCAAAGGAAATTAACTGCAACTGCCTTTTGTTAAAATCTATTTGCGTAAGTGTTACCTGACAGATTTTCTCGTTTTCAATGGCCTTCTCCGAAGCCAGGTACACCAATATCCAGCCTGATACATTGGCCACCCCCCAACTCCCTCAAAATGGGCCTGAAGCTGGTACTTCTTTTCTATTCAAGTCCCAGCTTCTATATTTCTGTTATTATTTGAGGATCTCAGCTTTCATTTAAGATATAGGCAACATAATATATTAATCTTTTTAAGGCTACCAGATAAAACCCAGAAAATTCCAAAGGTATGAACAGGCCAGACAGTAACACACCCTTGTCAAACTACCAAGTATTATAATACAGCTTCATGATTTCTGAATGGATGAAATTAGCAATACCAGCTACAACAGTCAGAAGTCTACCCTAACCCTCAACCTGGTGATTGCACAACACCAAAAACATTTGTGAATCATAAGGCAGCACCCAGAAGAAGTCTTTATCCCATGTTTTAAAACTCCCTTAAATCTTCATTTACATCATATAATATTGGAATACACTTACGGCTCTGATCTCACTGCTTTCTACAATACTTTTTGCCAAACAAAATTAAATTTCTATGCAAATTGTACAAATCATTCTTGAATAAAACTGAAGAGGACTCTCCTAACGACAACACACAGTTAAATTCTGTTCCATACAGGTGTACATCTTCAGTGATCTCACCAGTGGCCCTTAAGTGGCTGAGAGGTAACACGGGTACCATGCAGGGAGAGAGTTACCCAGTGTGTGAGAGATGACTGGGGGTAGATTTAAAATACAGCTGCTTCTGACCTGGGCTCACTCAGCAATGCGGAACAGCCCTAAGACTCACAGCAGTACGTGTTACAAGGATACCAGTTAGGACAAGTCTTATAGGGAGCAGCACAGGGCTACTAGTGACAGTGCTAGTGCAATGCTTACGCTGTGGAAATCCATCTGATTGTAGGGGTTTTGTGGTCCCAGTATGCTGTTGCATTGGCATGTGGATTACACCAGAGGAAGGTTTCCTCCTACTGAATGTGAACAAACTATTATTACTGTTAAAACCTAGTGTTTTGCTACCTACATATGCAGCATCCCAAGTGAAATCATTCTGCCTTCAGGTGGCCTTAAGGGTGAATGCTTTTGGAAGAACAGACTACTATTAAAATAAAAAGGGAGATGAATATGTATCTACATGCCACCCGGTCACACAGACACTTCACACGCTTTACAGACAGTATGGCCTATAATTAAGGTCACTCAAGGCTTGGCATCATAAAACTCTACCAATTAACAACTTTGCTAAATTCTTATTGTTTAGGCAGAAATGCTCCATACCAGGTCTCTGCTTTTGGTTAATACTTCTGTTTTTAAGAGAAAACTTCAAGCTTAGCTCTTTCTGAAAATGTGATTAATAAAAAATTAATTATCTCTTTCCTCAGTCTATCATAATTCCTATAGCCTTTTTCTCCAAATAGTCCTAGACACCTACCAGCTCTGAAGCAAAGAAATGAAACCTGCCTTTGCCTCTTCTCTGGTAGTTTAATCAACTAAAGAAAACAGAACAAACTAAATTCATAGAAACCAAACCAAACTACCCTACATAGTCATTAAAAGCATATCCCGATTTCCTGGGTGAACAATTCAACACTATGATGTGCTTTGCAAAAAAACTGAACATTCACAGTAACAACTATCAACAGGTAACAGGCTTTGACAATATCCTAGGCTTACAAAACACTGACACAGCACAACTTCAGTCCATACATTGGATCTACCCAACCAGTAGAATTCATCCTTCTCTTTGCTTTCTCCATCTTAACCTCTTTTCTAAGCAGGCTACCATGGCCCCTTGTCACAGGCACATCTAATCCACTGGCAGACACGAGGCTGACATGGAGCAATAGCCTTTACTGGGGTTAAGTTCTGTAACCAGTTACATGTCAGCATGGACAGTTCTAGCAAATAGGTAGCATGGATCTAAGGCAGCAAAACCCCTGCTTCAGGGGTTGTTAGGTCAGGGAAAGAGCAGGTAGGCAAGTCACCCAATTTAGAGGTGCTACAATGCCCATCTATTCACTTCACCCTCTCTTTGAGATTATTGCCCCTGTTGCAGAAGCTAAGCAAAGAAGACCACCTTGCTTCCACCACCCCAATTCAGAATCAACTTTACCTGCCCTGGTAGGATTCATTGCTTCCAGCTACCTACACCAGCCTGCCACCCAACATAGCTGCTTGGTAGCAGACACAGCAGAAAGGGGAGCGTATTCACCTTCCACAGTCACAGGTCACAGATTAGCATCTTTATTCAAACTGCTGGGAGCAGCTCAAATTTGGCCATGTGCCTTCTTCTTGCCACCTCTACTAGAGGGCAGCAAGCCACGGCAGAGGAATAGTTCAGACTGCCAGCAGCAATAGCAGTGGTGCCCTTTCTTATCTAGGCAGCAATTTTGTACCTGCCTGGGGCAGTGGAAAAAAGCTTGCTCTGGCCCTGCAGATATGCACTTTAACAAGGTGATGTACTGTAGCGGTGACATGATTTATTTTAGCTGCTTTGAGCGAAAGTGTAAACTTTTGCAATGGCCTCTAGTGACAAGGAGATTATTTTGCTACAAAAGCAATGGCAACCAGAAGTAACTACAACATGTAGCCATCCTACTCCCCAAGAAAGGAAATGCGCCACTGAAAGTGCACATATATTGCATATATAGAGAGGTTATAGACACAGCCCCTGACATTTCTTAATTCTTTCTTCTCAGTACCATCCTGTTGATTAGAAAATATTTATCATAAGAAGCTAGTGAACAGAAAAATAAGCCCTTTGAAAATGCTCTCGGGATTAATTTCTCTGCACCTTTTTTTAAAATGAGTAAAGCTGTGATTTTCCCTGTGTTGGAAGCATTTATATCAAGGACAGGTCAGACACTAAGTCAGTACTTGCTCCCTCTGCGGTGCCTCAGCTGAACCCAAAGCTCCCCTTTGATACCAGGACTGCTGACCACAGAGCTGGTAGGCAGAAGACAGTGAAGGAACAGGAGGCTGTGAGTTTCCAGCAGAGTTCCTGAGAAGTCAGGGGACTGCATTAATTTTGAGCAAGTTATCCACCTTTAAGACTGGGGAGGGGTTGGGTTTTTTATTTAAATTATATTTTTATACTATATATATTTAATATATGTTTTTATATTAACATGTATCTATGTGTGTGTATATATATATATATATAATCTGCTTGGGAGAAGTTTTCTTGCTTAAGTTACAGAGAATAATTTTTATATCACTAGCTCAAGATCCAGTTTCTTTTACTTCTAGGATCCCCAA
>VYZV01026463.1:299-32512 GCA_013401275.1 Pandion haliaetus | reverse complement strand
CGAGAATTTTTTTTTTTTTTTTTTTTTTTTTTAAATAAACCCCACCCCCCCAAAGCATCGGTGATGCTGGCCAGGAGCTGTAACCTCTCCAGGTAAAACAAATGCACCTAGAACAGTATTTGCACCTGCTGCTTTACACCTGACCTAAAGCTACACCAACTCTGCACAAACATGACAGGCTAACTAACATAAAGGGCAATGGAAGACGCATCTTTTAGACTCCCAGCTCCAGGGATACCTCCCTCCCCATCACAACAATGCTGCAAAACTTTTCTCTCATACTGTTAAAATACTATCTCCTCTGATCTTACTCAATTGCCCGCCTTTGCTAAAAGCCATATATTTTTGTTCAAGTACAAAGCTCTGCCTTTCAACTTAATTAATAGACAAAATATGGGAGTTCTAACCCTAACTTCTCACCACTCTTCTTGAGGGACTGTCACACCCCTTACCCAACTCACTGCATTTGGTCTACTTTGACTATTTCTGACACACAGAAAGAAGTAAATGACTCCTAAATCTGTACAGCAGCACATTTATCACTGATTCCATATATACATATCATCCTTTCACTGAGCTCACAAAATCCTCTTCCTTGACGGAAAGCAGTAACCGCCACTCACACATCAGCCAACAGCAGGAGTATGACATCCAGCAGGAACATGGCCCAGAAGCACCTGCCTTAAAATCCTGCTTATGGCAAGACTTCCCAAATGTTGACAGGCCTACAGATATTAGATGCACCCAAACTCTTCAGCAAAGCAGCTACAGATAACTGACTGCAAGCCTTATAGAAGCATGTTGTTGATTGGGTATATATTGGTACAAAGAGGCAGATGCAACTTAGCAAAAATGCTGCTGTACTCTGGAGAAAAAAAGCCAAACAAACAAATAACCCACGCCTGGTTGAAGGCAATGCTCCCACAGGGATGAAAGTGCCTTCTCCAAAGAGGGCTGTGCACACATATAACCAATATCATTCACGGTCAAGACAGGAATGGGAGTTTACCAAGACAGCACACAGGGACAGTAAGCAACATGCCACCTACAGACTCATACCCAAGGCTTTGCTGCAGACTGGCACAGATAAAATGCAAATGCACCTACTGTTATGTACACAACACATGCCACAACTTCAAGGTGCCCCTGCTCAGGTGAGTTTAAAAAAAAACCAACTCACTTTTTTATTATTTATCAGATAACACTAGCCTGACCATCGAGAGGAAGAAAGCGAGGGTATATGCTCAGAGTTTTCCAGCTGCATCACACTTGCATGGGAGCCCCTCTGTGAGGGGAACACGAAAGCAGGACTTGCCCCCCTCACCCTGCATGGTGCCTGCATACACACCTCAGCAGGCAGTCTGCAGCAGGGGAGCAGGGCTGGGGGCAAGGAGGAAGCTATAGCATGCAACCATGTACAGACATGTACTCAGAATACATGGGGCAGAATGATATTTTTCTGTGTACTTTGAGATTTACAGTAGGGGACACTATAAATGTTGTACTTTGCATACTTTGGCTGATTTAGTTCCAGTCTTCACTCCTATATGAAATGCATTTGCAAGCAAACCATGTTTGATTCCTAGAGAACGTAGACTTTCTTACTGGTTCAGTTTTCTAAACATTTCTCACTGGATAATGCAGGTTGGAAGGGACCCCAATAAGGTTTCTTGTCCAACCTCCCCACTCAAACCAAGCTTAGCTATGAGGTCAGAACAAGTTGCTCAGGGTTTTATCTAGTCTAGTCCTTACAGCCAAGGACAGAGACTGCACAGCCACCCTGGGCAGCTGCTCCACTACCTGACCATCTTCATGGGGCAAAGGCTTCTCCTTATGTCTGGCCTGACTCTCTCATTTCAATTTATGCCCATTGTCACTCACCCTTTCACCACACAGTGCTGTGCATAGCCTGGCTCCATGCACTCAATAAGCTCCCCCAGGCACTGGGGGGCTGCTCTTTGCCCCCCCACAAAGCCACCTCTTCTCCAGGCTGAGCAAGCCCAAATCCCTCAACCTGTCCTCACAGGGCAAGTGGCAGTGGCCTCTGCTGAAATCGCTCTGATTTCTTGTACCAGAGAGCCCAAAAGAAGATGTAGTTCTTGGGCATGATCTAGTGAGTGCTGAATAGCAGACGATCACTTCCCTTGATCTGATCATGTGCCTGCTGATACAGCACAGGATGCTGTTGGCCTCCTTTGATGCCAGAGTGCACTTCTGGCTCACATCCACCCTCATACCCCCAGGGCCCTTCCCACAGAGCTGCTCTCCCCAGCCCCTCCATCCCCCAGCCTGTATCCCTACCAGGGGTTCTTCCTTCCCATGAACAGGGCTTTGCATTTGTCCTTGCTGAACTTCATAAGGTTGCTGTAGGCCCATCCCTCCAGCCTGCCCAGGTCCCTCTGGATGGCAGGCCTGCCCTCAAGTGCACTGTCTGGTCCTCCCAGTCTGGTGCCATCCACAAACCTGATGAGAGTGTACTTTGTCACCTGCTCCAGGTCAGTAACAAAGACATTAAACAGGACAGGCCCCAGGGAAGACCCTCACTGTGTTGCACTTGTCACTGGCATCCTGGCAGAGTACAACCCATTAACCACTACCCTCTGAGCCTGATCACCCAACCAGACAGTTAGCCATGTCTATGTCCACCCTAGCTTGGGTACAAGAACACCACAAGACAAGGATGTAAGCCTTGCTAAAGTTTATACTAATGACTACTCTCCCCTCATCCACAAGTGCAGTCATTTCAAAGAAATGAATCAGGTTGATCAGTCACGATTTACCACTGGTACATCCAGACAGACTGGTCCCAACCACCCAGAAGTTTGCTCTAAGGACTGGAGGACCACTGCAGCCCCACCTAAGTAGAAGTCCCTGCAGTGTAAGGGCAGTTGCTCTGGCCAGTACTGGGCATGATGCCCAGGGGAGCCACTGACGAGCCCCACACAGTCTTTGACAGTATTTTGCACCCCTTCCCTGGGACCTTCTACACAGACGTCTGCATAAGCTCCTGCCTCCGAGAACTACACTCACGCTCTGTCCCAAGCACTAGTGAAACAGGTACATGACCCTCCCTAACCAGAAGTCAGTCTTTCCCAGCAGTACCTGCATCCAGAGATTCCAGACCACCTCAAAGCAGAGCTGAACACTGCAACACCAACGGGGAACAGCAGCATCCCAGCCACACACACAGCCCCTGCCCCCTCGCTGCTCAGCCCCTCTTTGCTGCCCACACACAGAGCAATCTTAAGGAGCGCTTGGTACCAAAAGTTTACTCAGTTCTGAAACTGTGTCATCTGCTGGGGGCACAGCGCTGCCACCTGCACTGGGACCCACTCCCCCCACTGCAGAGGACATGGACCTGCAGGGAACAGCTCTGTACTGTACCACTGTCCGAGCAAAGGGGACACACTCTACCCAATAGGTACAGCAACCACCACCTGCTGCAGGGACAGCCTGTCCCAAGTGGCCTTTTCACTCTTTTCTGGTCTGTTTTGTGATCCTGGGCACATCTCAGGGGGTGCTGCAATCACCAGTCTGCCCAAACCAAGCCTAAATCTTCCCTTCCCGGTCTCCAGTCCTACACTGTATTATGAGAGACTTGTTCCTGCTGTGACCTATTCCCAACATGACTATTGCCATTCCAGAACAATATTTTCCATTTCCAAAGAGTTTCTGGGTAACCACCAAGACCTCACTAAAACCAAGACCCTTAGTGGAGAGACTGCCAGTTTTCTCTTTGTACCACACCTCTCAGAGCGCTGGTCCAGGGTGGGGGTGCCAACATCCTGCAGTAAGGCAAGCAAACACCCAGGACTTAGCAAGAAGTCTATCAGAGACAGTCCATTCAAGCAGCTAGGCAAGAAGACAGAACGAGACGGGAGAGAGGAAAAGGGTTCATTACCTGGCTGTGTCAAACTGAATAAAAAACAATAAAAGGGGGGGCGGGGAGGGGGAAGAAAGGTTTAATTGCCCTGGGACTTAATAAACAAGCAGCTGATTTTGAGTCTGGGAGTTAATGCCAACACAACAGCTGGCCTTCAGAAGGGATTTACTAATATAGCAACTTGTAATTAACACAAGGTCATCACTAAAAATTACCAGGCCAATTTGCTGTTAAATAGCTTCCTCCAGGGGATGTGTCCCTGTTGGAGTACGAGCTACTGCATTGTGTTCATGAAAGACAAGACAGCCTGGGCAAGAGCTGCATTTCCCTGGGGAGATAGGGTCACCATACGGGGCTCCCCCTGCCCCCCATCTATTCATGCCCAGGTCCCTCTCTCCCCTCACTCCCCCACAGATCAAAGTGGCCTTCTGTTCCCTTGCAGGCCAATGTGCTACAATACCTGCAGCGTCTAAGCCCACCAGAGGTCTGTGTTGAGGTTGACAGCAATAAGCCAACATTTGTAGAATAAAATTGTGCAACAGTCTTTGGGCTGGTTCCACCTGCATTCACTTGCCCAGGCATCACAGCCATATAGAGAGATGGAGACCATAACAGCTGTGTCCCTCACACAGTTCCCTCCGCAAGGCAATTCCCACTGAGGATCAAGGTCTTCCCAAACAACCTGGTCCCTAAGTCAACTTTGTCCTGGAAACCTTCCTTTAGGGTGAAGTTCACGTAAATGGAAGCTTCAAGAAGCTGGTGGAGGGGAGGTTTTCATTTCTTAGGCTTCTAATTCCTTCAGATACACAGATTTCTGTACCTAATTTTACACAGAAGGCTGAGATGGAGTGTATAGGTGAGTGCTACCACTTCCCACACTTGTCCCTGCTCTTCCTTCACTTGGGAGTACATGCCTCGCTCTCCACATCCTGGCTGCTTGCCTAAACCTTCCCAACCTCACCCCTGGTTTCAGTTCACAAACTAAAACATCCAATCTGTCACTTATTTTCCAGAATTTGGAAGAAACCTCTCGTGAAGTGAGCCAGCAAAAACACTCCTTTATCTGCCCCAAGGACAGAGGCAGCTTGTGCTGATAAGCGCCTTTTGCCTTTCACTGTCATTCTTCCATGCTTCATCTGACAAGACTTTCAGCCCTCACTGCAGTAGTAGGCAGCCTTCATAAGAAGGCAATGGCAGAGGCCGTTCCTAGTACCAGGAGGTAGATGAATGCTGAGATACTTTAGCGCCATTCCCTTGTGCTGCGTCGGTATGGAGGCAGGATAAAAGCTTCCACAGGTGGTTGCTAGATGACTTCTGCTCCTTCTGGAAGACATGGCAGCATCGGCACCTGCGGGTCAGCCCAACCAAGCGGTCTACCTGATGGCAGGATGGCAACAGAAGGAAGGCAGGGGGAGAGATAGGGCACTGTGGAGACAACTGGAGGGGTTTCATCCCACCATTTGGGGGTAACTCCTACCTCCAGGCTCCTGCAAGGACTTTCGCAATAGGAAGGAGCACGTTAACACAGTTATAAAGCTAAGCAAAACCAAGAGGGGAAATACCAGATGAGAGGAAATCCAGAGTACTTCCATTATTGCCATCTGCCAGCAGTAATTGGCCGAGTAATCTTCTTCTCAGCCTTGCCTCAGCATCTACCAGTACAACCACATACCAAGGTACAGGCTCATTACCTCTGTACACTCTTGTGCACAACAGAACATATCTCTTAAATACCAGCTTCACTCATGTCTTATCTGACTTCTTCCCCTGTGCTTCACTTAAAGGTATTAAAAAAAAAAAACAAACCAAAACCAGGATTAGCAGTTCAAAAGATAATGTTTAAAAGAGTCTCTTATAGTAAAATAATTAATGTATAAGTTGGGGTAGGCATGAGGAACTGGGCTACTCAAGACCAGATCGTACCTTGTACCTTTTCTTAAGCAAGTCAGTGGACTTGCCAAGGCCTTTGACTCTAGGGCAGCAGAGTTATATGTTTTCCAGTTTTGCAACATAATTCATTTTAGGGGTGAATAAGCTCCTTCTCAGCCTTCATTCAACATGCAAAACACCTCACAGTGATCTTGCTAAACAGTTCTTCACAGGGCAAGCAAATAAGTGATTCTTTTTATCCTTTCTGAAAATTTCATATTCTTGAATCTCTTACAAGTCTGGGAAGGTGGAACTCATTCGTAAATAAGGTCCTGGGAAACACACATGGCCACAGCTTGGCAGGACCACAGCCGTGAATGAGCTCTTTCATTTTCAGCATGTTTGGTAACTTGCGTTAAAGAGCAAATGGTGGTTTTGATAGAATATTTCAAAACACAGAGCAACTAGAGTGCTACAGTTACCTTTAACTAAAAGGGACTCATATAATAATACTACTACTAATGGATTTTTCAAAGCATTCCTCTCCATACCTCCTAAAGTAAGCAAAGGTGCTTCAAAAACACTAGGAACAGTGGTATAATTTAGTCTGGCTAAGTGCAAAGTTGAAAGCAAGTGGGGAAAAAAGAAAGAGGTTTGCAGCAGATTAAGCAGAACAGAATTCACACATGAAGCTGCAAGTGGAAAGGTGTATTCATTTTCTGATTTCTCTCTGTAAATTACCATATAGCATTGCTGCTGTGCCAAAACTGATGCACCTACTCATGATCTGCACCAAACCTACGCAAGTCTGTAGATTTATGACCATTATAATGAGCCCCCCCATACATTTGGAGATAAGCAGGCTACCCTTGGGTGTTTGGCTGCACAAATTTAGTTGTTGTATTGGTGTCTCTATTTGGAAAAATTTATAAGCAAGAAACATATAAGGTGATAAAATACTTCAGACTGCAAATAAAGCTGTCTGATTTCATCTTGTGAGTGTGCTGACAGCAAGCCCACAGAAGGAAATGATGGATTCAGGAGGGTTTGGGGCATAACACACAGCAAAAACCACTCTTCCCTTCCAACTGCCAAATGCCCAATAAAAGATTTGCAGACACAAACTGTAGTGATTCCCATCCTTCAAGGAACATTTTGGAGCATCATTTGGAGAACAGAGTCTTAATTTTATGATGGACAAAATGAAATCTGACTTTAAAGAACCTGGAAGTGAAGCTCATACACTAAGAGCTGCAAGTCAACCCACCTGCCCTGTAATCTGAACAGAAAGAAATAGTATTTCCTGAAAATTATTAACACAAGCTGCAGCATGAAGTTGTTAAAAATATCAGCATCAGGTTAATGGTTAGTTTGGAGAGCCTGTTCCTTGTAGGATCGTGTTATATACTCTTCTTCAAAAGAGGATCTTTATCCCAGCCTCAACTGTATTTCTACAACTTTTATTTTTTTAATTCTTATTTTTGCACGGTATATTCCAGGTCAGCTGTTTAAACTGTCATATTTCTAACTGAAGCTTAAACAGGAAGTAAAGGGAAAAAATTGAGGTGAATTTAACTTTTTCTGGCCATCTCAGGTAATTTTTCCCAGAATGTCAAAGCTAGAGAAGACTATTAATAAATTTAGCACCAATATCCTGTCATAACTGTTTATTCTGGCCAGATAAAACCACATTTGGTGGAAAAACATTGATTTCCTTTCAGCATCATAGCCTGGAACAGCAAAAGCTTTGTTTATAAAAATCCAAATAGCTTTTTCTCTCCAACCTGCCCAGTTGGCTTACATATAACAACTCTTGCTGCAGGGGACAGAATGACCATTTACATTCTGAATTGCAGACCATCCAATTTCTGCAGCTAAGCTACACCCCAAAAAACTTGACTTATACTGGATGAACGTTATCAAGGCTTCAGCATTCTTCTTCCTTCTAACAGAACTCAGTAGATTATTGACTTTAAAAAAATATTTACTGTATTTATGGGAAGATTCTTTCATGAGATAGCTCAGAGAAACATTTTGTTTTGTTCAAAAGGCAATCTCTATACAAGAGAGCCACTGGAGTTGGGGCAAGACCAGCTGCCAGGCATCTGGCAGGTTTGTCAGCATTGGCACACATGCTGGATATCTGGCAGTTAGCTTTTGCATCTGTTAGTTTCAGCAACAGCCATAGCTACATCAAAAGCCACAAAGGCATGTCCTGGTTATTTTTCATGGTGTCTGCATTGATCTAATACATTCTAGGTTCACTGCCCAGTTTTGTTGTTTTTTCAGGTTTGTTCCCCACTCCCCCAAAAAAAGAAAGTCTGAAGTAAGAGGGGAAGTGCTGGGTGACAACTGGAAGAGACCCACCATTAATATACCAGGGCTTTGTATATTGATGCATATATATGGTTTTTGATTTTATTTTCCCCCCCAAGACCCTCTAGACACTAGAATGACAGTCTCACACAGGCAGTGCTCCACACTACCTTCTCTTGCCACAGTCCACCAACAATAAATAATCCACATTAAAAAATAAGAGGAACAATTTTTTAATGTAATTCCATGTGGTTTAGCTTGTTGACTTTTTAATTGATCTGGGGCAATGTTACCCTCTATTGGTGTTTAATAAACCTGTAGGCTTAGTGCTGCTATGAATGTTGCTGGCTAGCCTAGGGCCACTAGCGCTCTTCCCTGAATACCAAAGAGGAAAGCGAACACTTCACTAAAAAACAGGAAACCACATTTTAGCAAATCTAAAGTCTAGTTTCGTGAGCATCTCGAGGGCAGTATAAGGCCATATTGATCCTGAATGCACAGTCTGATGCTGTCCGCCTGCTCACCCCACATTGAGACCAGCACAAACAACTAGGAGGCCACACAGCAAACCAGAATTGGGAAGCTAATCTCAGCAAAAGCTAAGTATTTGGGCTGTATTTGCTGAGCTGGTTTCATTTGGATCAGTTTCCCAAGCTGGCTTCCAGGTAAGTCTGTGCTGGCACACACTGAAGATGTGTTTGGGGCAGGGAGAAGCTGGGCCTGCTTCTGGCAGCGGGTGCAGCTCAGGTGCCGAAGCAGACACAGAACAGAACCACTTGATGCTGCGGGGGGGACATTTAGCCCTGCAGGCTTTGCAGAGGTGCTAGGGAACCTGGCCCTGCCAGCACCTCCCCACAAGCACTTGCTGTTAGCTTTAACATATGCAGTGCCCCTACTTCTATCTCATTCCAACAGGAAAGTAGTGCCGTGACTCAAGTCACACCAGCTGCACCTCCCAGCAACTGGTGGCTGTCCATTTTCACTAGTGCAAAACCCAAGTTCACCACTTGTCTGGTGTTTGTGCTTAGGCCCTCTCAGACTGAATAGTCCTCACACTGCAAACGGTGCCACAGCTTCAGCAGACCAGGTCAAATCAGGTAGGTTGTGAATTAGCTGAGGCAGAGGTTTACTTTTGTGCTAAGGCAAAGTTTTGCACCACTTATGTCTTGCACAAGTCTTGTGTGCAGAAGAGAGACCACCAGGAGATCTGGGCAGAAGTTGTCCCTCTACCCGCACCAGGTGTTTAAAATATATGCAAATTTTACCTTTCCAGTTAAAAGCTGCTTTCAGAAATACAGACCTTGTTAATGATACTGCCTCAGCATGTATCATCTGTCAAAATAAGGTTTTGGGGATTTTTACATCTCTACCAATATATCGTTGCCACTAATCTTACGAATTCTGCAATGTTTTACATTTACGCACTACAGGCGACTATCCCTAGTATCTAAGGTGATTTGATTATCATGATACTGCACTGCTTGTCATCACTATACTGCAAGGAAATATTTATGGTCAAATCTATGCTAAGAGAAGTGAAGTTGATTTTTTTTTTGCTGTTGGACCAGTAGGAAAAACAACAGATTTAGTGTTGGCAAAGAACCTAGAAAACATGTGGGAGACAAAAGCAGAAGTATACCATCCCTGGTAATATTACCAGATGGATATAGGTACGGGGGGAAAAAAAAAAAAAAGTATTCAGCTTTTTTTTTTTTTTTATTAAGAAAAACTCACTGCAAAGTAAGCCAAAAGATCCAGAGGTACAGTAGATATTCTATACGTTTCTCACCTGCCCTCTCTTTTTTTAGCACACTTCACACAGCTCTCTACTTAGTGATCTCTGTGCCACTTCACTCTTGGCACCCTGGGTGGGACACCAAGAAACCCATTTTTCTACTTTTCTTTCCTGGAAATCTGAGACTCTTCAGTCTGCAGATCTCTCACCCATTTCTCCTTCTTTACGACCACCTTCCCAACAGTTTGGATCATGGTGATGCTCCCTCTAACAGCCTCAACCCACTAACATGCCTGAGCAAGAAGGGATGTTTTTGCCTCATCCTGGTGGTTCTGCCATACACCTTCACCATCCTCCAACATTTGTCAGCCTGGGAACTGGGGGAAAAGCAGCTTAAACCTTAAGTCAGACAACAGATAGCATTCACAGATAGCTGTTTATACTAGCTAGAGCAATACAGCTGCAAGGGAATGAGTCTCAGGCAAGAAAAACATGGCTTTTAACACTAAGCCACAGAACAGCTCAGGTTTCAAAACCTGCTCCTGCAAAACTGTGTGCACAGGCATCCACTGCAGGTGTCCCACCATTTAACACCTAAAGTGGCGCCACTGGTATCACCTCAAAAACAACCACCACATTCATTTTATGCTCAAGCCCGTGGGGGGTTCCTCTGTTCCTAAAGATGCACTGCCAAAATCCTAGGTATGCCCTCAAAGTCCACCAACGAAAGCTTACACAATACCAGTTTTCAAGAAACTGTGTTTTCGGTGTCATGGGCCATTATACACAAGTGATGGCAAACAATGAAAGTAGCTGGGAAAGAGTTCATTTACATTTTGCCACTTTTCATCTGTCTCTTCAGTGGCCTATAGTTAATCAAACCAACACCCCTTCTTTTGGTGTCACAAGCGCAAGAAAGAAGTAGGCACTGTACATCCTTCCCGCTATTCTCTTGCAAATGGAGCCACAGCAGAATTCAAAAGTAGCACACAGAGGCTGAGTGAATTATGCATTTGGCTCCTCTCAAAAGCCAAGGAAAAGCTCAAATGCCAGATTTTCTTAAAAGCAAAGCATCCCGTCAGCAAAATGACACTGACTGTCTGTATTGGGGGCAGTGGGCTTTTTCTTTTCAGAAATAGCATCCATTCATCTGTTGTTGTTTTTTTAATTAGAAAAACTGATAAATACAAAACCAATGGGGAAAAACAAATACAAAAATAACAAAGACACATTTATCTGCTACAGGGAAGTGGCAAAGAGCAGCTGTCCTTTAATGATCACCAGGCATGTGAAATTAATCCACATCTTTATTACAAATTTAAAGCAACAAAATAAATTAAAACTCAAGTCAGACCAGGAACCCTGGTGGGGACGGAATAAGCAAAGATCAGTTTACCCCTAGCCTGGCCAGCCATCTCTGCAAAAATAAGTACCTTTGTCTGCTGCCACCACAATTATTCTCTCATCACCATTGCTGAAGATGATAGGAAAGCCACTGCCCCATTCTGAACAACAGGCACTTTACGCCAGTGCAGTAAACAAATAGCTCCAATTATTCATAGGGGCTACAGATACATGTGGTGTAGAAGTTTAATTTTTAAATTTCCATTAAATAAATGCATTTAAATATAGCATAGGGAACAACAGCGCATTGATCTAGTCCTGCCCCCAAATAAGTCTTTTCCATCAGTGGGATCCAGTCTTGCACTGGCAAAATTCCCATTGAGCCCAGGGAGCTTTGCACGAGGTAATATTGCATTGTTCAGCTACTCGTCCCTCTCTGCTAGATCCTGCATGCCAAGGAGACAGAGCAAGGGGACAAGGTGCTAAACAAGGTTCAAAGCAAAGGAGTCGCTGCTGGGATTGAGCGAAGGAAAGGAATAGCCTCCTCCTTGCTCCCAGTAGACCCGTCCTGCAGAAGATCTCCCCCAAAATGCTGCAGGGAGCACGAGGTGCTCTAGGGCTAGAGCTGCATCTACGGTCCAGCCTCCCCTTCTGCAAGCACTCGTACATCTAGGATCAGTGCATTTTTTTCCCCACTGACTGATGACACAGTGAATTCACACTTAGCAAAAGAGTATGGGCTGTTTGAATACCATCCTGCCAAGGCTACCACATGATTTTATTATTTACGAGTTCCTTAGTTTTCAAACATTGTCAAAAGAGGCTTACTGAAGTTTTTATTACAGATTCCACTTGTGCACAGAAGTCAGCTGAACGTTCAAAAGTGCACTATATACATCTCAATTCAGAATCAGCTGCAGTAGAGAAAAGAACAGGATTAGATTTATTTTGTGAAAAATTCCAGCAGAGATTCATGTACCCAGATGTTTTTGTTCTTGACAAAAAAAAAAATAGTAGGGTCACTTGTTCCTGTAAAAAGGCCTTTATAAAAATATAGAATGTATCAGGCACAAAGGTCAGTTCTGTATATCAGTGATTTTAATACACTTTAAAAACAACAGTAGAAAACTCGTAAAGGCTTTTCTTTTTTTAGTTCCCCTAAAAGTTAAGAACCAAGTTCAGAAATTCATATTTCCTTACAAAAGCCTTGACCTTTATTACAGTACAAATGACATTTGTAACCTCCATCTCACTTTTTTTGCGTAAGCACAGTTCAAGGCAGCAGGACACATTTGCATATGTGGAATGAATGAGGCAATGAGAGGTAGCAATTAGCATCACATGGACCATATACCATTCTATCCCTCTCATCATTTTCCTTGAACTGGAAACATCCACTCCCCCCAACACACACTTTTTTTTTTTTGTGCAGCAGTATGGCCAGCTTCTAATCAAAATCAGGGCATCTTGTGCTCAGCACAGTAGAAGCACAAAAGAACAAAACCCCAACAATTAGAAGCTAAACCCTGTTCTGGTGGGGTTGCAGTGTAAATTGAAGTTAGAAGATAACGCCATTATTCCACCTTACAGAAGTGGAGCCGAAGAACAGAGATATTAAGGGTTTGTATATGCTAAGGCATTTCACAGTTTTGCTTTCTTCCATGCTTTGCGCAGCTTGTTTATTTAGATTGCAACTCATCAAAACAGGTTTATCTCTCATTTATGTTTATACCCGTCTAACACAAAGTAGCCACGAATAACTACAGAAGAATTGCTCTTCAGATGGTAATAGCTACAGATGATTAATAATGATGCAACTACAAGCATGTAGCTGGCAAAACTGTGTTTTCTTTTCTGGGTTACAGAGATTAATACTTCGAGCCATGATCCACTGATACTTATGTAAACAACCCGCACAGAGGGGGAAGAGAAATGGTATGTCTCTGCTCCTGGGAGCAGTGAGAGGATTGAACCACCTGACATACCTATTTTTGAGAAAATAAAGTAATAGCTCTGATGAAATCCCTTTCCAGAAGAAGGACGTGTCCACCAACCCTTGCTTCTAGCCTTACTTGTCAGACATACTAGAAAAGGAAAGAGAGACAAGGAGCAGAAAGGAAGCTAATATTAAGTTAACTAGTACAGATTAGCCAAGAAGCAGAGAAGACTGCTGATACCCCCTTTTTACAATACATGCTTATATTGTCCTCATCAGGGGCTCTTAGGCCCTGTCTTCTACCAGGCTGCTACAGCTATCACACATTACCTACACAAAACACCAAAACATGGGCATTTAATGTCACTCAGGCTGTCCTGATACGTTTGAGACACTTACACAGGGTTGACAGATACACCATGAGAGCTGCAGGAGACCCAGCCTTCCTGGAGCAGGAGCTGTAAACCAGCTCTGCTAGGTTTGGCTGTCCTTACCCCAAGAGAGACAAATGGCATTAAATGTCTGCACTTAGGAAGCTGCATTGCATCCCCATGTGATATCTTGGTTTTGGCTGTGTACCATGTGCCAAGAGATGTGGTCTCAGGCAGTGAGTCCACAGAAAAGGCCAACTGCCGGGACGGTCCACCTAGCCTTGGCCCTGCCTCACCCGGTGGGGTCCCAAGGACAGGGGTCTGTAGCAAGCAGGCAGCATGTTGGGGTAACACTTTTGCCAGCCTGGAACCAGCCCATGGACCATACAGTCCCCACCACAACCTCTGTTGTGAGCCCTGGGACAATTCAAAAGCCTTTGGCCCACCTAAAATGCAAAAAAGGAACCCTCAGGATGAGAAGGATCCCTTCTGCAAAGCTCTTGGAGTGTAAGGAAAGTGGAGTTTAATGGGGAAAGACATATGAAAAGCAGATTATTAATCAGATTTAAATAGCTAACTACTCAGGGCACAGAAACACGTATTACACTCCATTATGTAACTGGACTTGAAAACACTTTGGCATCATCTCTGCTAAGATTTGTGGCTCAAGCGTCTGGTGTTTTCAAGCAGAAACCTTCAAAAGGAGTGATTTATATAAGATTTGAGATTATAGACAAAAGGAATATATTAAAGAAAGCTATTGCTTATTTATGACCAAGAGATCATTTACTTTGAAATCAGGACTTGGGGCAGATACTTCACCATGAGCACAGCTCTGAGGAATGCCAAAATCAGCCATCAATAACTCTTTTCACAAGACAAGCTCCCTGAGGGCAGAAGGATAATACCAAGCTGGGTGGTAGTTTTTAAGCAGCTGGACACAAATTGGGACTTGTCGGTTGTTGTTCTCAGGCACTGCATGTCAAATTGGAATAACCTGTTATGCGCGCTCTCATTTTTTTCCATGACTGGCTGCAGAAGGCAGAAGAGGCACCTGTTGACTCCTGGATTATTTCCCTGTGATGAACAGCTCTTACCAATCATCACTCAACAAAAGATTTCAAAATAATAGTCTCTTCTCATTTTCCCCACAGTGAGCGGCGTTCAGTGCAAATGGCAACCAAGCTGCAAGCTGCTTTTCTGACATCAGAGCTCTGCTGAGAAAGTGTCTTCGCCAACTGGTTTTGGAGACTTCTTGCTGTTTCCAGTGAGATTTACAAAAGCCATTCCAGGAACCAACCTCAAGAAGATGCCTAGAAGGAGCAGAGCAGCCCAAGGCACATTGGCATACATCTGTGGCACATCTAGTCTCACAGTAGCAGTAGGCCCGAACAGGGGGCCCAGTATGAGAGTGCTGTGCTCCACGTTGAGTGACAGGGCACATGACACCTTAGCCAACAGCTCGCCTCATCACCACTGACTCAGTGGTGCCTTTTATTTAGCCTTTTTGTAGCTAAAGGCTGCCTAGGACAGATGGGGACTAGATGACACCTTGAGCTTCAGTGCTGCCAACATGAGCTAACCACGAGCTACCCAACACACACTCCAGCAGTCACATTTGTGCACGCGTCAGCAACATAACCACTAAAACACAGTGTAAACGAAGCACAGCATCTTCCTCTGTTCAACACTTGGGGGTCTTATCTAGCAACCAAGAACAGACTTTCCCTTCCCTCTTTGCAACGCAGATCCACTTTCTACTTGGTCCTTGTCTCTTGTTCAGCACCTCCAAATCTCCTTCAGTGAAAACAGGCTCAGTGTCTTCTTCATCTGCTTGGATCTCCCAGCTGCCTCTGTGGACATCCAAGATGGCTTGATAGGCAACTGCTAAGAAGATTTTCTCATGTTCACTGTTAGCAGTTTCTCACTGGTGTGTCATATATTTGGCAAGATAAACATCTTAAGAAATCCTACAGAGCATGAGTTTCCACAGTAACTTGTGAAGCTGCTTTTAACAACTGCCTTACAAGTGAGAGGGGCTGTTGTAGCAGACAACCATTTTCAGGCCTTGAGCCCCAAGTCATTAGAGGATGCTTCGGCAGTACAATTTTCTCATTGAAAACGTTATTTTTGTTGTCCAGTTTTTGGCTGCAAAGCAATATTGACTGTAGATCGGCTTCATGGGAGGCAAGTCAAATTATTGCTTGTCTTCTGAGCTTAGTAAGCAAACTATTGTCAAGAAAGCAAGAAATGGCAGAAAATGTGAAGTATTCCGTCCATCTTGAAGTATAATACAGAGTACATCTCCAAAAGGCCAGAAAAACCCTCCACTGAGAGTGAAATAAAAAAAAAAACAAAACAACCAAACAAACACATAGGTGTACTCTGACAGCAAAATATCCCTAAGAATGTGGATCCCTCATATTTACACATCTACTAAATGTTTCTCCCAAGCTGAAAATTCCTCTCTGAGAAATTAGGAAGCTCTGCACAATTACATAACTCTAGCTAAAAGACAGTGAAATTGCTGTAAGAGGAGCCAACGTGTAGTTTGACAGATATTTTTTCAGTGTCAGTTTAAGCAGCCTTCTCCCACACATGCACTCTCCACTGTGTCCCCTCGGGTGCAGGGCTGTGCACCACATCACGTAACTCCCTGCAGGCTGATCCGGTTCATTTGGTTTGCTTCCCCCCCACACCCCCCCATCTTTTCCAGGGGTGGGGAGCATGCTACCACTGTGCTGGGTAGCTGTTGCCAAAATGACATGGGAAACTGGTATTTCTCCTAGCAGATCTTGCCCAAGCATCCCAAGATCCACCTGGATTTGGCCAGAGATACAGGAGAAGAGCTGTGCCAGGGACACACAACTGCCGAGCAGGGGGTCTCCAGCACAGTGGGTTCCCACTCCAGGTTTGGCTTGATCTGACTGCCATTTCACTGCCTACTGCACCTCACCTCTACTTCCTTGAGATGCAGGCATGGCAACTTATTCCAGTATTACTTACTTTAAAACTGAATTGACACTCCTTTGAAACTGAAGCTGGAGAGACTCTTAGAGAAGTCAAAGGAAGAGAAGACTTTTGCTGTAGAAACAACTGCGAAGATGGAAACTGCCCAGCAAGGTGGAGAACATGTACTGCCAGCCACTGATGGATGCACACTAATCAATCTCTTAGCATGAGCAAATACATCTGTTATTTGCATACGTGCAATCTATACCTCCTTGACATTAGAGTGAGCTCTGTCAGACAAACATCAGCTCAAATGAGATCAGGCTAAATGCCCCCTGTGCGTTTAGTAAATAGGAGGAGAACAGCCACTCCCTTTCTTAATCCTCAAAAATCTCACATATAAAATATAAGCTTTAATTAAAAAAACTCAAGGAAGACAAAATACTATTTGAAACTTGAAAAAGGCCCAATCACTAAATGTGGCTTGCAGTTTAAGTACAATTGTTCTGGGTGGTCTGCAAAGCACTAAGCTTACCGTGCAGAAAGAAGTATTTTAAGAACAAATCAGTGGGGTACCCGAGTGTTAAAAAAGATGAATTCATGTTAGAAAAAACACTTTGTAAAGTCATACACAGAATGCAAATGTTGAAAAAATAAATAATAGCTTCCCTTACCTATTTATTTTCATTTCTTATGCCAGGGTCATAATTCCTTTTTATGTATTTTGAGGATAAATATTAAGATTAATAGATCATCAACATTACGAAGGCTTAGTCTCTGAGACACAAGGTCATTGGGAAGCAAAGATCTACAGTCACTAAACACAGTGGTAATAAAAGCCAAGAACTCAACAAGTCACTTTCATTTCAGATGCAAACAAAATGGTTTTGCATCCCAAACATGCAAGACACAGCTCGATGCCTGTCCTAGAGTCCCCAGAGGTTTGAAAGATGCTTACCAAGTCTTTGTAGGCTGGGCTTACTTTCTGCATTAGTGGGTGCATATGTAGACCAATTTGATAATGCTGAGTGAAAAAAATAATTTAAAAAAAAAGTCTCTTTAGAGGGATTTTTCTACATCCTTGACATTGGAGTGCAGTCACTGCAGCTCTAGATAAGGCTTTCTCTCCCAAAACTAGACTATATGTCTTCTCTCTCTCTCATCAGAGTTGTGGCACAGTCCCCAATAACAGCAGTTGGCAACACCCACCTGGAAACGCAGTTCACAAGATTTAGTCTGGTAAGACACTGCTGGAGGTACACACCTTTAAGAGCTGTACAAGTGAATATGCCCAATATGGGAGAGTGTTTTGCCACGCCAAAAGTGTTCCTTTTGTCTGTAGCTTTCAAAATGCTTTGAAAAGCAGGCATGCATTGGGCCATCTATACTGAAGGGAAACAAACACAAAGGGCAAGTCTGCACAAGATGACAAAAAAAAAAAAAAAATATTTAGCAGCTGGGTTTTAACACCACTATCCTCTCCACTAGACACAGAGTATAAATTCTGAGAAAGTGCAGATTCTCACCAGAACTGGCACTAGAAATATCGAGGCAGCAAATTAAAACATGAGCTATTGTTTTCCCACTCTCACACTAAATGACATCCACTGCTTTTTAAAAAGTGATGCTCACTTCTAACACAGCCAGCATCTCGGGCAATGTCCCTCATAGCTACAGACCAAAGGCAACTTCTGGTGCAATTCTAATGCAGAGATGCACCTCCTCTACACTAAGGTCCAATTTACATCTATGAGAGCCCAAAGCACCCTGCATGCACTAATTGCCCTCAGAAGCAGTACGAGTTTCCAGTGAGACACAAATTTTAGTAATTAAACAGAAGTTTTTCATTCAGGCTGCCAGAACAAAGTCCTGCACCCAACACATGTCATCCAGCCCAAACCAAGACACTGGCACAAAGGCTGCAGATGTGATTGAATCCCCTCTTACGGCAAGTTCCCAATAGCTGCAAGGAAGAAGCAGGCATGATGGTCTCTTGGTGGTTTCCGACATCTGTATATCCTAATAAAGGACTACTTTCCCAAAACATATGCCAACTGAATAACCCCTTATTAGAACTGGCATCAATAATATCTGCAAGTCCCTCCATAACCAAGTAAATAATCATTGACAAACCACGCACCAATTACAACCACCAAGTGTTATGTATGAGACACCAACCATCCTCAAGTGCCAGGGATGAGTCATTTTGCGTGGATGGAAGGAGAAGAAAAGAGGGGAAACAGTGTAACATCTTAAACTAACCTTGTTTTCAGTATAGCACTTCAGACCCATAGGCAAGTATTGTAACCCCACCTGTGAATACTGGATCCATCGCATCCATCCAGGAACTGCCATATAAGAGGCACTACAATGTCACCTTGTCTCAATAAGGACACAGGAGTGATTGAATATTAACCATGTCAACCACCACAGCTTGTCCAAATACAAAAACACACCTAAATCTAAGCCTACACCCAGTCTTTCCAGAGGTCAGTGAAAAATAGGGATATAGCCTACCTGGTTTCTAATGGAAAAAAACCCTGCTGTAAAAACCGATATATGAAGCAGCCTTCTTCTCAAGGCAGCCTTCATATTTGTGCAGATTAGTGTTCAGCTTCCTGCACTGACAGAGGAAAGAAGAAAGTCAGGACGAAAACCCTCAGACTGTGCCAACCCGAGCCAGAACAGCAAGACAGAAAACCGATTCCTTGAGAGCTGTGCGATGCCAAGCAAAACCCAACACCCCAGGTTAGGTAATTAGGGGATCAGGAAGTTAATAATTTTGGGGCACAGCATACATAAATTGAACTAGCCTAGGAATAAATTACCTCAAGGATGGCAAAGCTGCCACTCTAAATGACATCTGGACAAACGGACATAATGCTATGGAGCAGAATTAGATGCCTGGCGATTCTCAAGTGATTAATATGTTCTCTTCTGATGAGAATGCAGGATATACAAGGCAAGTACACACTGTAACACTTTTCAGTTGTGGCAAGTTTGCTTTGAAACTGCAGAACCTCTTTCCCACTTCTTCACAAATGATGCAAGTTCACCTTAAGTGGTACCTCAGCATCTGCTGGAAATTCTGCCAGCAGAATAGAATACAGTCAAGTGCTGAACATCACTCACTATATTGATGATGACTTTAAAGAAGGTGCAGTCACAACTGTCACATTCATAGACCTGTCATATGTGTTGCTTGCTACTCGTCAGCAACATACACAGCATGATAAATCATCACGCAGCAAAAGTAAAATGCTCTATTATAAAAAAAAACAATCACTTTACATCAAACTTTTTAGGAAACAGAGCTGATGGCTCAGGTAATGAAACAGCCTACCACAATTAACTGACTTGTGTAAGTATTATTGAACAGTGTCATGAGTGACCAATCAATCTATCCTCACACAAGAAATTTTACCTCTACAACCATCTTGCACATCATGACCAACCAAGGTATTTGCCCAGATTGAAGCCAAACGGACAGCAGGATTCTCATGTTGCTGTTATTAACTAGATCTACATTATAAATACACAGTAAATAAATATACTCTTATAGTTTATATATTTAAATAAATATAAGTAAAACATGTGCATATGTAAATGTATACAGCCACACATACCACCCCAGCTAAAACACAGGCAACTCCTTCATTTCTACAATCACAAGATCAATAAACAGCTTTGCACAACTTGGAACAGGGTGCAGCTTGCCCACTACAGAAATCTGCCGCTCCTGTCACTAACGCCAGGCTGCATTTTTTCCATGAGGGAATACATAGAAAGACAAAACACAAGGTTAACGCTAAGAATAACACATTGAGGAAGTTGATAAATTTGAAATGGGAGGCCAAACCAATAACCTTACGAACTGCAGCAAATGCACTCTTTTTTAGCAACCAAACCTAAGTCTGGCATTGGAAAGTTCAGTCAGTGCGTGCAAAGACATACAGCAACTGTCAGTGCCCTTATGCATGTGTTCAGTCAAATAAAGTGGGGGAAAAAAAAAAAATGCTCCTGCCTTGGTCCTTCAGACATCAGAAGATCATTTTTTAACTAAAGCAGAACATGCACAACAGAGATAAAAGGGCATCTACCTATAGCTATACTACAGCCATTAGCCAACTAAAAATTGTTAAAGCAGTTTTGCTGTAACACAGAGGGATTTACAAGGCGCTTTGGAGACCATGTATTTGGAAATATCAAGGTCACAGTTCAACATATTCAGTGATGGATTGGAAGCAACTACTGAAGCTTTTGAACATCCAGTTGAAGATACGATTAATCTATGCCTCTAACTATACCTGAATCAGAGTTGGCAAGACAACAATAATACACAGGAACATACTGGCACATGTGAATGAAGGAAGCCAGCCAGCACAGGACACCTTTAGGGTGCGGGACCCAAGGATACTGGCAGGCTGTGCATTTGGTTGGACGAAAACCACGTGGGAGTGGTGGCAAGTCACGAGAAGCAGCAGCCAGAGGCTGTATTACCTACTGGGAGATGGACTGCATGTGAGAGAGAGGGGAAGATCCACGTTTCTCCATATTGCTTTCTGCTTTGGTGCCACCAGCTTGACACGACCTCTGCAGAATGGAGTATTTCTTCCCAGGCCCACCAGAAGAAGTTGCAGCTTCCTAAGTGACCAACAGCACAGCCCCAAATGGGACAACGGCTAGGTAGGGCTGGTGTTTTTCCAGCACTGACAACCTTTGAATGCAGGTAGTGTCACAGGGATGCTACTACAAACTGGGGTGGGCTCGGGGGACAAACTCAAACAAGTTTGCCTGCTGAAGGGAATTTATTACTTTTAATTATGAATTACCCTTCCCCTCCACCTCATATTCAGAAAGAGAGATTCTCTAAATAGTCCAAAGACACTAGAGAAATAGGATCTCCAACATAAGTGGAGAAGACAGTACCTCTACCAACAGAACAGGATCTAGCATGACCAAATACATACAGACAGCAAGCGTCACGAACAAGGACAGACAGCACAAGCGGCATTCACAGCCTCAGGCAGGCAGGGAGGGAGGGAGAGGTAAGGCATACAAAATCAGAGGTTTACCTTAGTCAAAAGTTTACTCTTTACCCAGCCTTTCCCATTCACTTCAATTTGGTTGGAAACCCCAACCAAACAAAAAAACTCACAAGAAACAAATTTCTCCAGGATTTCCAGAATCTTCCAGTTCCCAAACCACCACAGCCCACCAAAGCCCCTCCCATCCAAGTATATGGCGGCAAAGTAGAAATTAATTTCATTTTAGAAAAGCTAACCAGATTTGGGGGGTGGGGGGTTGGGAGGGGAGTAGGGGGGAAGGCTAAACTTTAAAGGGTTGGGCTCTCTCAAGGCTGGGTCTGAGTCCCTGTCAGCACTCCCAGGGAACTGCCAGCAGCACACTTGGGACTTCAACACAACTCCTAGCTCTCCCCTGAAGAGCGCGCTCCTTGGAAGCAGTTTTTCTCTCATTTCACCGAAGCAGTTATATTTATCACATGTCATGATATTTACCAAATAAATTAGGATTTCTCTTTCTTACTTTCTTTAGCCCTCTCCAAATTCCAGCTGCATACCTTTCATGCTGAGCAAATGCAGAGAGCCCTTTATAAGAGGGCTTCAGGCTGAAGGAGAAAACTTTCCTGTAAGCTCAAATCCACCACTGCAGCACAGCTTTGGTCACTCTATCTTCCACACCAGAATTCCAACATGAACTCAAGAAGCCAGGTGTACAGCTGATATTATGAAACACTGATGGTGGGATAAGAGAGCTCCATCATCACAGGCACCACCATTCCCCTAAACTCCCCACTCATCTCAATTACTACAAAGAATTGTTAAAAAAACCCCACAAAACTTCTATTCCTCAGAGTTCATAAAATTCCATAGAAAATAATTACTAAGAAATCACATATTTACGTATTTCACTGACAGTCACAGCATGGCAGTGCCTAGGGCTCATAGACACAGAGCTCTGCACAAACATGAGAGTTACAGAGCAGATTTCAAGAAAAATCTGATCTTCTTTTCAACCAAAGCTCACCAGGACTGCTAGGTCTCTGCAAGTCATTTTGAAGCACAAGCATTTCCACCTGGACTTAATTGGGCTCATTGAGGAAATTGAGAACAAATTAATTCAATGAGATTGGGTTCTGTTGGAACATTCTAGTCCCCGGGAATTGTCCAATTCATAAAATGAAGGACCATTTGAATCATAAAAGGTAACTATACTAAGAGGTTGTTGGATATTGAATGCTTTAGTGAATTATTTTATGTCAGATGCAGTACAAGGGGAAGGGGAAGTTGCATACAACAGTATTTACAATTTCTTTTACTTTTCTCCACCCAGCCAGGGCAATAAGGCTATTTACACACTGTGGTTTCTAACTTACAAGATGCTGCCTTTCGCTTGTGTAATGCTGGCACAATCACGAAATGTTAAGTTCTGCCTTCTTCTATCTTATTGTAATCCCAACTGGCTGATTTTCACCCTCTCTCTTTTTCCTTTTCTACTACTGGTTCTGGAATTACAGAAAGTATATTTCCTGTAATTTCAAGGAAACTTTTCCAAGACATTTAGCATTCGCTTTTCCATCTGGATAACACTGTCCGCTCCATCTCCATGAATTATACACTGCTTGAACAATTGCTCTTTACGATCACGTTTTAGAGTTGTAAGAAGAAAACGTTCCATGTTATAAAGCGCTAGTTAACAAAAAACCAAAGAAACCCAAACAGGTCCTTCCCCCTTCACATCTCCTGCATCAGCAGAGGACCAAGAGCTTCACCTCATTGATGTTTACTATTGTTTTCTCTCAATAAATGTGCCCCTGCTTAGGTACCACATTGCAGCCCAGGAAACAGCTTGACACAAGGGGAACATCACACCTGGAACCAATGGTCCTTCATTTTAGGGCAGAGGGGTAAGCAGGACAGCCACCTGCACCTGGCAGCTTACCAGCTGTTCCAGGCTTTGAGACGCTCACTGGGGACTCCTGCTACACATTGTGGTAAAAACTATGGCCAGCTGAGCTCCCAGAGCCCCTACTAAACATCTGTGGCAATTTTTAATAAAATATTAAGTATTGGATTAAAATCCCCATGTCGATTACTGCAGGAGCAGTCTCTGCAAGGCTAAACAGTATTTCTGAAGAAAACAACGAAAATCAGTGAAACCAGTAGCAAATACTTCTCTGATATGCTAGAGTAATACTCATGCATCTCCTGCAATGGACTGAGCGGGATCCTGCCCCTCTCGGCTTTACTGTCCCAAAAGGGTCTCCTCCAGATTAAATCCTAGCTATACTCTGAGTCAAACTCTTCCCGATTTCAGATGGTGAAAGCAAGCTGGGAGCACAGACCCATTCTGCTGTCTACCACCGCTCTTCGGCAAGGGCTGCAGTCCCTCTGACACAGGCTGTACCTCTGTGAGAGCAAGGGCTTCTTGAGGGTACGATGACACACACCTAAACACTGTTTTTCAGGATGTAAAATATACACAGGTATTTCCGTGTTCTGGAAGGTTTTAGTAACATGCATTTTAAGAAATAAATCTATAAATCTCATCTAACTTGACCACCTTTACAGTTATTAACAGTGAATCCATTTTTAAAAAATTCATTATCACATTTTATTTGTTCCTACTAACCTAGCAGCACCTGTTCTATATTAAACTACAAGTAACTGCTCCCTGGATCAGAAGTTTAGCATTGCCCAATGTATATACCATTGTATGTATATTATACATACTATTGTCTATGGTATTCATGTAACCTCTTTGAGAGCTGGTATTAAGCAGTGGTTTGAAAGAATCCCTTTCTAAATCTGTCACCATTAGTCTTGCAACAGTAGATTGAACTCACCAGTCAGGTTGCATTTCTGTGATTACTTTAAGAATGAGGATTACTTCCATCAAGTCCTACTTACTCCCCAGCTGCCGAACTCTTGGGACGTATTTCTTTTGGTCATACTAACTCAATCGACAGTTGTCCCTGATTGTGTACCCATATCTACTACCGGATGGGAAAACAAAGAGAAACTTTTTAATGAGCTGCTGTCTTCTCCTTCGGCAGAGCTGGAGATTTCAGGTGTATTATCCCTTCAACTTCTTATGATTGTTCATTTGTGAAAGTCAAAGAGTTGTATTATTGGAAATATTCACTGGCCCCATGCCTTACATTTTGGCTCGCCTTATATTTGCAGATGGCTCTTGCAGCAAACACTTTGGTATTAACTTTCATGCTATGAATTCTAAACCCCATCTTCAATTTCACTTTAAGATGCAGGTTACCACAGAAAATATTTTGAGTAGACAGGAGAGGTCATGACTTGGTGCTCATGTTCACACTAGCCCAGAGCTGTGCACCATTTCCAGGGGAGATGGCTTTTCCAGGCTTCCCTTTCCTTGCCATCATCTCCCCAGCCACACTTCCCCAAATGCAAAACAGCCAAACTGAAGCAAAGTGGTCAGGTTCAGTTCTAGAAAGCTCAACCCGGTTTGCTGCACGAGGCTTTGCCTCCCCCTGTCCCCTGGACATTACCTGATACACGCTGGGATTTCAACCTTGTACGCAGAAAAAAACCCACAGAACATAACTTAGGCTGTGGTTTCACAGGCAGTTCGAGTCAACATAAAGTTGCACTGATGCTGAAAGCAGAGGTCTGAGCCTCACGTTACTCACATACTCCTGCCCTCGCTTGTGCTTTTGTTCTACAGCCACGAGGCCATGGGATGAGTCCAGATCCGAGCACTAATCTATTATAAAACAAATTCCTGTCTTTTTAGAGTTAGTGTTCATTTGGATTGGCAAATCGCTGCATTCCTCATCTAATGTGACCTTTAAAAAAAGTATTTGTTAACACTGAATTCATCTCCTAAGATTTACAGTGTGCTGTTCAGCCCTCTTAACACAACAGCAGCACCCTGTATTGAACCCTCCCCGTTTATGCTGCTGTGCCACTTCTGCAACATAGCCAAATGGCATCCAGCACAAGAAACAATTTGCCCTCATCCAAGTGCAGGCGCATGACAGGCACAAACTGACCCAGGGCTCTGCCGCCCCAGAAGGAGATACCTGGGCCTTCCCTCTGATGCACGCCCACCCCTTCCACCGCACTGCTGGGCAGCAGCGAGGCGTCGCACCAGCTCACAGACCCTCCCAGGGCAGGCAGCTGGAGGGGCCGGATTCCTCTTCTCCCTTCCCCATGCTGGCTCATCCGTGGGAAGAGTAAACCGCCACCTAATGACATTAGCTGGATTACGGCCTCTGCTAAGAAGAGGAAGTCCAATTTCACATTTGACGGTATTTAGGAGATTCAGGGCTACATGTGCACCCTGCCCAACCACCAAGACCTCGCAGACCACTGCAGGGGCCAGAGCTACATACCATCCACAGCCAGCAAAGCTGGAATTTTAAAGCAATTAAAAATGAGGGTGAAAAACAGTCATCCGTGGAAGAGTCAGCAGATTCATATATGTCGATACAGGGAAGCCTTAATAATCACAAAAGCCAGTTGTTGGTGCTCCTCTGCAATGAGGGAATAGTTTTCACACTGTTATTCAGCTCCCTTTGCATAGAGTACAGGGAAACCTTTCCCAACATTTAGGTGCAGTTAAAGCTAATCAAGATCTCCTAAGTTACCAGGCCTCTTACTGTTATTGAATTTCCCCCCATTTCTTATCTTGAGTAGCTATTACAATTCCAGGTATTCAAGTGAACGTCATTCAGAAAAGATAAGGTAATAATCCATTGATATAGGACCCTCGTATTTAGATTTCAGCATATCCAGCTCCCTGTTTATGTTATTAACCGTGGTAGAAAAAAGGGGATTTAAATTACCCTGTATTGCCTTCTCAGACGGTGGACAGAATAGAAATTGCTCAGCAGATGGCATCTATCCCTCTTCAGCAACAGAGGGGAGATTTGTCAGGGTAATTTTGCCTGCTTTCCTCAGGAATGCAAATTTTGGGGGGCTCCACCCCAAAATGCCTTCATTAACACATCCATTATACCTCTTTGAAAGGAGAGATGAAATTACCTGTATCTGTTTGACTAAGCTTTGAGACAAAAAATTCTTTTTAGAGACAAGGTCCTCTAGACCTCAAGGGAAGAATCTCATTCCTCCACCCTCCTCTCCAATATGAAATTCTTAATATTAATAAAGGAATTAGACCTACCAATCAATGTCCTTCAGTACATATGCTGCAAAAATTACACAACCTGCTAAATCTATGCCAGCTGAAAATAAGCATTTCCTTTCACATTTAGAACTTCTCAGAAGATGCAGAGCTTTGCCACACAAACATTATGTGATTTCCAGTAAACCAGACAAAATAACTATTCAGGGATACATTCTCATTAATTAAGCCCTATCTTGATTTCTGCCTTCCCTTAAATGTTGGTATTTTTTCAAATGGCACAAGAAATACTCAAGGTCCATGTGAGTCATTTACAATCACCAATACAGAAAACCAGTTTTACAATGGGCATATCAAGAATTTCCTAAGAACTGTGGAGGAAAGGATGTTTCCTCAAACTAAGCAAAACCCACACAGGATGGATAAGCCAATCTAGCAGCTTGACTGGGGGATCCCTTGTCCTCCAACGTGGGATGCGGGACCCTACCTCCCCCTCCTCCCCTGCACCAGCTCTGAAACTCATCAGACTCCTCACTGACCCGCTTCAACTCTACGCCAAGAGAAAAGACCATTTTCTTCCTGTCTGCCTGGTTAATAAAATGCATCAACCCCCAGGCAGATGTGGCGAGTGCCAGAGCTGGCTGGGGGCGAGTGGACCTTCTGGCGGCAGTGGAGCAAGCACCCACCCCCAGACACGTAGTGCAAGCTGCGAGCAGGGTGCCAGGGTGCTCTGCCAGATCAGCGACTCGAACTGGCTCAGGGAGCGGGTCAGGAAGGACTGGGGAGGAGAGGAGCAGAGAAACTTCTCTCTTCTGGTGGAAGCAACTTGCTCTATCACCTCAAGTATGTAATTTTCACCCCAAGCCTCCGCTTACTTCTTTAGCAGATGAGCACTTACAGGTCTCGCTGTGCCCATTCAAGATATTCCTGCCCCTCCCTGGGCAGGTACTGACCAGCTGCAGGGGTGGCAGAAGGGACGATGTAACTGTACTTCAGATACAATAAAGTGAGAAGCCCAGTACCTTCTCCTTAAACCACTGGGGAACCCAGTTTAAGCTGAAGGGTCAGAAAGTGAAGTTGCAATTTCCAGAGCTAATGTGCTGCCAAGGTCTGTAGGCTCAGCAGGCAAAACCTGAAACGTCCTATCTTATCAATGACAGAGCAACACCTCCTGAAGCTCCATCAAGTAAGCTTCACACTCGAGGTCAGCAAGAAAAGGCAGGCCTCACAATTAAGAATATATAGTACAAGTCCCTTAGCTTTAATGCTATCCAGCAAAATGAAAAAATAGAAGTACATCTCGATCACAAACAAAAATGAAATCTTGGGCCATCTTTGAAAATAAGGTTGCCAGACACAACCTTTTTTAAAAAAAAAAATCCAAGGTGCACACCTCATTGGGATGTGGTGGGGGCAGAAAACAGGAGGAGGGCAGTGAATTCTTTTTCAAAGCAATGTAAGAGTTGCATTGGACACTCACATGATATTCTGGAAAAGGGCTCATCTCCTGCCACCGGGGTATTGGTTTCCTGCATTCTGCATTCAGCAATACAGCAGAGAGAGGAGCCCGCAGCCTACCAGCTCCTCCGGTGGCGATGTGCCCTCTTCCACAAGTGACACAGACTGCGCTGTAATTCCAGCTTCCACACTTGAACCGGGGGTTAATCTGGGGGTACAGTGGAATCAGCTCATGCTTCAACCATGACGCACTAAGCGAAGAGCAGCATTCCTGTTCTTCGTGGCACGCTGCTGGGAGTATTTTCAGTGGTGTGCAATCTGTTCAGCTGTGTGCTGAATTGGGTTTAATTTTTGTATTAACTTGGGTCAGGCAGCAAACCCCAAAGCCCAGAGAAAGCAAAAGCACCAGAGTTACAGCACACCCACTCTACCTGGAGAAGGAAAACTGGGAAAACCTGAACAAATAAAAAGCCCCCAAGAAAATGAGAGGACTAGGGAATAAATAGCAAAACTGCTGATTCCATACATTTGAAAACCCCCTAATGATTATACCAAGCCACATTAAATCAATTCCTATTTCAAGATCTCTACAACTATTTCTACAAATTGAAGTCTTTGCCCCGGTATCTTTCAGATTATCAGCTGAAGCAAGCATGCAAGACTCAGTCCTAAGCAGTAAGTAAATATTCCAGCTCCTCAAAGTCATTTTAAGTGCCCCAGCCGTTAAAAGAGAACTATCACATCTCTAACAGGCAGTAGCAGAGACCTTAGGGTTCCTTCTCAACCCAAAGCTCTTCAAGAAAAACAGCTTCTTTTTATGCAGAGTTTATCGATTTATTGCAAAGTATCAGGAAATTTCCGAATGGTCTGACCAGCTTTACATGCTTCGCTGAATTTTGAAATGAAAGCAAGGGAACATTTGCTTAAATCAACAATGTAAGTCACCAGTTTAAAGGTTAACACTTGGTTGTGCAGCACAAGAAACAGACATTTATCTTCCCAGTTCAAGGACTTCTGGTTTTTTGAACAGCAGCACGTAGCACTGCAACAGATTCTTTCGCAGTACACTTTTGCGGAGATACAAACAGAACAGGGCGCAGGATGGGTGGCCTCAGAGCATCGCTCACGTGGAGCAGGGCAGCGGGTGGCTCAGGCCCCGCTCTCCCCACATACTGGCACGCCACTAGCCCCCCGGGAGACACTCGTGGGCTGTCACCCATCCTGTCCCCGCAGCCTTTTCAACACACAAAACGCTGGCATTGCCACCAGCGCAGTTGCGCTTCACGTGCGGCAGCCGCTGTAAAGCTTCCAGAGCTCTTCTTCCAGCCAGAAGACACCAAAGCCAAGCCCGGCACCCTCAGCGAGATCCTGTTCAACCAACAGAAAACCGCAGGGAAGATGAAAGTATTGCGCTGATGGCATACAGCTGTCCTTGATAAGTGAAGTACAGCAATAAATAAGGTCCTTATCTACTGTGGCAAGAAAATGGGAGGCGCAAGGGGAAGAGGCGGGCAAGGGAGAGAAGCAAAAAACATACCTAGGGAAGAAAGAAAATCTGAAACTGAGACATGCATTCGTAATTAACGCAGTTTGACAATTAAGTTTCAAAATCCCAGGAGCGAGTTAAGACATCAGCTTAGACACCAGTCAAACCAACAGCTACTCTCTGTTCCCGCAAACTACTGGCGAACCTCTCCTCCTTGCAGCCATGGCATCCGTACCAGGGATGCCGGGGGAAGGAGCCACTGGTGCCCGGTGCTACTGTGCAAGCAGCACCAAAAAGAAGTTTCTTCAGAAATTAGTTTGGGAATCGGAGGGAGCAATGCGGAGCCAAAATGTCAGACCAATCCATAAGAAAAAGGGTGATTGCTGTAGCTGGGCTGCGTTGTCATACATTGCTTCTGTTTGTTTTAATTTTAAACTGAAGAGTCAGTCCAAGGTTTGTTACACAAACATATGGCACTGGTATTACATTCTGCCCTGTATTTATAGAAAGTACTGTGGCGGTCCAGGCAGCACAGAGATGCCATAATGTTAACAACATTTATTAGTAGTATGACAAAAGAACAAAAATAAGCCGGTAGAAATCGTGACTGGAAGTTTAAGGGACTGATTGGAATAAGGGACCGAACTATGGAGTTATCAGCTAAAATTCCTCCAGTATTAATGAACACACTGTCCCCAGGCCGCCAAGTGTTTTGTTATATAAATGCACCATCAGAAAGGCAATTTGTTTAAAGCCCAAGCCCTGAAAACTGATTAACACATTTAATGCTAGCCCGATTAACACCAACGTGCCTTCAGCTGGGTGATGGGAACATTGAGGCAGAAGTCGGCATTCCTGTGAGTGAAGAGGAACAAAGCTTTTGGGACAAAGGGTGAACCTTAATTATGCCTTTTTATTACCCAAACTGCCATTTCCTCCTTACCCCAAACAAGCTGGGAAGGCTAATGGCACACTCATATATCCCCATATGCGATGCAATTGGTAAGTGCCATTACTAGATTTTTCCACTCCAGCTGCTATGTTACAAGCACCAAAGGTTTGATCCTTCACCCTCTTTTTAGAAAAAGAAAGAAAAGAAAAAAAGAAAAAAAGAAAAAAAAAAGGAGGATACAGTACACTGCTAACACTAATAATCCCGAACCTTCTGGAAGCATGTATTAGCTTTGGCCACTGACCAGTGACTGCTGCAGGAGTGGACTGGAGCTGCGGTGCAAACTGGTTAATCTGTAGCTAGACATATTTGTGATTGGGAAGAGATGATGGTGTTCAGCAAGAAATACTCGCTGCCTGGGAGACAGGGCTTCAACACTTTGAAGGGTTACTTTTTTTTTTTTTTTTTNATTTTTTTTTTTTTTTTTTTTTCCAAAAAAATTTTATTGGGAGAACTACAAAACATTTACAGTACAAAGTTTACAGTCTCACACAATTTGTAGTGAACTGACTCCCGAAAAATATATTACAACTCAAGTTGACTTATCCTTTAGTTACATTCAAAACATACTTCTGTTAAAGTAGTCCAAAAGAGTACATAGTGCTCAATCTGTACCTATGTACAACCAAAACTAAGCTACTGCTCATTCATCCACCGTCCAGGAAAGTTTTGGAAAACTCCCGACTTTCTACATAAGGAAAAAAAAAATTACAACTTTTGGAATTCAATTAAACAAGATATGTTCATGTACTGTATAAAGTTTCAGATCCAAAAATGGCCTCCATTCTTGTAAAATGAAGAGTGGCAAAATTTTGCTGTAGTTAAAACCCATCCCTACATTCAAATTACCTCAAGCATTAAGAAAAATACTTATTTGGTTGAGAGATATTTAAGGCAAGTATGGACCCTCAAGAAGGCACTGTGAGACATAATACTGGGACCCCCAATTATTGCTACATACTTTTGAGACTATATCACAGTGTGATTGGTAGAGTTAGGCAACAAAAAATACTTTTTGGTTACTTTAAGCGAGTCTGAATTAGATTTGCCACTTTGAAGTCTGATTGCTAAGTCAGTCTTTTTTTTTTTGTTGTTGGTTTTTGTTTTTTGTTTTTTTTTTTTCTCGTTTGTTTTTCAACTCGGACGGGCTACAACCATTTACATTCTAAAAAAACCCATAGAAATTCCTCAAACTACTTCCACAGCATCGAGACCGATTTCTATAAAGAAACCATGCAATCTTTCAGATTTACGTAAACAAGGAAAGAAATTAATGAAATAAATATTACATACAATCTCTTAAATTAAGAATTTTACTCATTTACAATAAAATAACCAAGTGAAGTTACAAAAAGGCATATATTACTGTGAAAAGAACACACTCCACATTTCGCCGATTAATAATGGCAATCATAATTTAAACATAATAAAAGAATATATATCTATTGCTTTTCATCATACCCGATAAATACAGTATGAACAAATTACCAATGTATACTTTTCACAAGATAATAAATAAGTTAAATAGTTTCATATTGAGTTGTGTGCAGTGACTCATTCATGCAATCAACTCAAACAGCTAAAAAAAAATTAAAAAAATCAGCAGTTATTCTCCAACAATTACAAACTAAACTCAGCTGAGTGCTTCCAAATAAAGCAACAACAAAAAAAATTGTTCTAAGCCAAACATCCACTAAGTGGTGGCAATGGAACCAATATTAAACTTTGGAATGAAGGTTTTAGCATTTGTTATAATAATAATATATAG
>VYZV01026462.1:11420-41671 GCA_013401275.1 Pandion haliaetus | reverse complement strand
TTCAAGTTCTGGAGTTGGATTCTGAGCTAGGAATCAATGAGGAGGTGGTGTGAATTTCATGCTATTTCAAGTAGAGCATCATGGATGCAGCAGTCAATGAAGCTGATCAGAAGTAGGATNGAAACCCTATAAAATTTTAAAAAGGAAAATAGAAAAGAAGAAAAGACAGTTAAAGAAATAATCCGGAGACCCAGTAGGGAATATCAAGATAGGATATTAAATAGGGTTTAGAAAACTGTACTCATAAGATTATATGAAGGCAGAGATTTGAGGATCAAAAGAAATGGAGTTAAATGGCTCAAATGCTTTCACATGGTTCTAAATCGACTCAGCACGAGCAGCTTGCGACGTTCTGTCTGCCAATCTTCCCTGGTTATGTGCATTCTCTTCCTAAAGCCCTCATTGTGATCTTCGTAAAAGAAATTCACATACTAATGATGTCCCTTAGTGTACCTTATGAAACATTCAAAATGGGCTGTTATGGATATGGAGTTTAACAGGGAGCAACTAATTGTTTATGCTGGGCTAGCCTGAGGGGGTTTCATTTTAAAACTTTAAAATTATAAGGCCTGAATTTCCAGAGTAAAGTTTCTCTAATAGATGGTTCAATAGCACATAGCTAGTCAGTGAAAAGCATACTGTGCATATTTTTTTCATATTAAACTCTCTATAGACTATGTGCTGTTTATTTATGAGGCTGAGGTCTGGCTATGCTAATAGCTGGGAAAAAAAATCAGACAGCCACCCTACCTGCTAGCGTACTAGAATGCCTGTTGTGCCACCTTCCAAGCTGCTGTTTTATTAATGATCTTGAAACTGAAATAGTAGGGCATGAAGAACTGTTAAAATGACTTACTGATATGTCACAGACATTTGCCAAGAAAATGAAATGCACTGAGAGGAAAAAGCACCAGGGAGGCCAATGAGGAACCAAATGTTCCATATTCTGATTTGTCTGACCTTCGCCTTCCTGAGCTCTAAAGAGAAACAAAGCTGCCTTGCTTGTGCTGTGCAAACTTGTTATCCGTAAGCTCCAGAACTGTGTGGATTATGTACAGCATTTGCTTATTTACATTAAAAATAAGTCTTTAAATTGAACACATCCTTTGCTTTGTTAAAAAGAAAACCAGAAGCACAGACATTCCACATTGCCTCAGACCCATTGATGCTTCATGCTTGTTTCTTAGCATCTCTAGTAACAATTTTTTAGACAGAAATGAATTAGGGAAATGCTGATATTGAAATCAGTCGTAACAGGGGAAGAAACAGAATAAGTATAAACAGTTATGTAGTTTCAAACAGCAGACAACAATTTTCACATATTCTTTTCTCCATGTAGTACTTCTGGTGAGTGTAGTTCTGAGGTTTTTCTGGGTAATAAACTGCCTGTCTTATGTCACAGCACACACTATAATAGGTCTGTGTCCTTGATAGGGGTCCTTTGGTAGTGAATTGATACTCACTTTTCCAGCAGCATGGCAAATGAAGACTTCTTCCCAGCTGGTTGTCATACTGAAAAGCAATGCTAGGAACTAATTTCCTACGTCAATTCTCTGATCTACTCAAACTGAGCTCACCCAATGGGGATGGCAAATTTCACCAAAATCTCTGTGGGGATGGAGGCATTCTAGCTGGATCTGGAAGGTGACTTCTGTCCCCACACTGATGATCCACTCTTCAATGAAACCAAGAGAAAGTCTGAACAGGACAGATTTTCTCAAGTGCCTGAATTGATGAAAGTGTCCTACCTTGAATAATTTAAAATTCAGAAAGAGGGCTGAGAAGTACACATAAGCAGAACCCACAATCTTGTGAGAGAAAACATAAATTTTGTTGGATTTTTTTTCTTTGGAGATGAACTTTTCCCATACTATCAGAAGGCACTTGGAATCAAACAAGGCTGTAATCTTGTGGACTACACTTTTCATGCCCTTTCTTCCATAGGTTTCTCTGCTATTTTTTTTTTTTACTTTTGCTCAGCAATTAACATACTTGAAGTACAGGAGAGTATTTCAAGTGAATGGGTGGCTTTATTTTGCTAGTGAATGAAATAATGCTTGTCTATGCCTCACATATGAAGTGGTTTAGGGAGCTTAAATGGCTCTGTATAAATATGTTATCTAAAATTATTACATACCATAATGTCTATATGGCATCCTTTAGCTAGAATGGGAGCTGTAACTCTGAATCTCTGCAGTGAACAGATATTAGAGCCACTAAATGATTCTAAGTTGGTTTAGACTCTTCTGTTTGTCAGATACATTTGGCACTTTTGAAGGAAGCTGTGTTTGCTTTTGGAGGCAGAAGACCTTTACTCACAGCTCACGCCGGGGACGGATGGCAGCAGTACCACCCCACACTGCCTTCTGACAGGTTGTGGCACCACCTGGGTAGGTCTCTTTGTAGATGGGGAAGATGAAGTCTGCAGTCGTGGCATCCCCGCAGAGGATGCTAGCAAACATGACTGGTGCCACTTGCTGTGTGCCTGCATGTCTAAACTGATCACAGGAACAGGGTTTAGAATCCCAATTCATTGCTAATTGCTTTTCAGCTTGAAGACCAAATTTTAGATCTTCCTGAATTCCTGCAAGCCTGCTTGTTTCCTTGAGGCTCTAAGGGGTAAAAGTCACTGCAGAATTTAGCCCTCTGTCATGACTAATTTAAGCAAGTTTTAGACTATTAACCTAGAGGTCAAAGGTTCACTCTGTTAGCACAACATCACCAAGTCCTCCAGCCTTTCTCTGGCTTCTCATACTTAATTGTGTTTGGTTTCTGTTAGAGGCCCAGAATGCTTGCTCTATGCTAAAAAGGTGTAAAACATAGTCCAGTACTGTCTCCAAACTAGTACTCTGGCAAGCACAAACAATGCATCTAAGACCATGTTAGTATTGATCTCGAGTCAGATCACATTAGCACTTCCTACGCTACCTGGCTAGAGCCTGCCAGGGAGTTAGCAATGCATAGAAAGACAGACCCATGCAGTCAGATCAATGGTTTAATGATGTCTGTCTCCTTTGTGCAATTTTACTTCCTACATTTCTCCCTTGATCCCCTTGTGCCTCCTTGGGAATGAGCTTTCTAAAGGTTCAGAAGACACATAACACGATTGTGTGCAAGTAATGCCTGTATGATAGCAAACATTAAAAAAAAAGCATGATGATAATGCATGTCTAGATCTCTGTGTGCACCTACACTCAGACATATGTAGTTTTTCTCTCGTAGAGATTTTGTTTTATGAATATGTTGTGTGCTCTTACATCTTAGGCTAATATGTAGATATTTAGGAAAAGCAGGTTATCTTCAGCAGATGGTCATGTTTACATGATACAGAGAACTGTATAAAACAGCTTGTAAAATTTCCAGTGTGTGGATGAATAATAACTATAAACTCCCCTAAAGGATTTCTAGGTTTCTTCTCATGTCTCTCTTTCACGTCTATCTTACTTTGAATTATTAGCATTTCTCATTACTAATTGGCTATATGCACTCACCTTCACACACTCATGGGTGGATTGAAAATAAGTTTCTTACACTATCAATAAATTATTCTGTCAATTTGTTCTAGTCTTTACTTTATAATTTAACACACTGTTTTCAAAAAATAGCATGCTTTAGCTAAATATTTCACTGTACGTTACTCCATATGCCACTCTGCTGTTTCCTTCCAAAACAAATCTCCATTTGCATGTGACTGTACCTTTACATGTTAATCTTAACCCTCATGTTCATGATTTTTTTCTAAAATGGTAGCTTTCTGGTTGAATTACTGACAAAGAAATATCAAATCTTTGTGGTTTATATTTTTCATTGGGAGGGATCTGCCAGGGAGAAATGTATGTAATGTTTCATATCTTCAAGTACCATCCTCTTGTAAAATTAACTATTTGAGGTTTTTTTTCTACCTATACCATTCTACCACCTTTGCTTACCTCATTCTTCAACATTTTCCTCACAGATTTTCAGTCTGCCTTATTTGACATTCTTTACATAAGTTTTACTGCCTTAAACCTATTTTCCCAAGCCCTTCTGAGAATCTCAATCTTGTATTTGTGATTATTTGTATTACAGCAATAGCTATGGGACCTAGATGAAACCAGAGCTCTATTTTATGAGCACAGATTCATGCTGAGAAACAATATTTACTCTGAAGACTTGATAATAGTGGGATCCAGTCTTGGACACCCCAGAGATGTGCATTTTAAACATAAAGTGAGGCAGTAGAGAAAATACCTGACTTCTTCACACAGTCAGTTGGAAGTAGCATGAAGACTGGAGCAACCTCCCCAGGGATGTGGTAGAGACCCCATCGCTGGAGGTTTTCAAGGTGTGATTGAACAGGGTGCTAGATAATCTAGGGTCCCTTTCCCATGAAAGGTTGAACCAGATGACCTTTCAAGTTGTTTTTCTATGGTTATTATAAGCGAGAAGGTCTCCGCTCCACTTAGAAGCCTTTGAGGGCCTCCACCTCCTTCACTAACCACTCAGGTACAGCATGTTGAGTGTTCATCTTCTCATACTAGTTCGGACTTGTCCTCACACCAAGGCCTAACCTCCCTGAGCACTAGCACAGCCTGTGTGCCCCTTATTTGTCTGTCTCCAGTTTGACGTAAACACACTGGTTCCCTTGAGGGGAAAACCCTAGTCGAGGTGGGTGATGGGTGATGCTGGACTGCTACCCCAGGTGTTAAAGCCCGAGACCTGGACCTTGAAACAGCACAGCAGGTAAGGCAACACAGACGTTGTCGGTAGCAGGTTACTGGGGAGGAAAGCTTCATTAAAATGTTTTTTTTTAAAAACATAGGTTGGGCATTTCAGTTATGAAGGCTGCATCTGACAAAAAATCAGTAAATGAAAGACTAGAAAAGGAAACAGGACGGAGGTGATATACCGAAAGCTGTGCATCTGGTCATAGTCTAGCATGGAGCTGGCTGGACTGCCTTGCCTCCAATCTGATGAGCAGTTGCTCATATTTACTGAGCACCAGACAAAAATACATTAGATCATCACTTCTGTCTTTGGGAAGAGCATGGGCAGACAATTTAAGGTTTTCTGAGCCAGCCGGGGCAGGCACCTGGAACAGATACAGAGGGTTCCCAGAGAGTTCTCTGCAAAGGGATGAGGAGTAAGAGCTGTGGTAGTATTCATAGACAAAACCAAGGCCTCTGTGACTCAAAGGTCGTGCTTAGAGGTGCCATGAATGTTTTTCTAGCCTATATGGCAGCTGCACTGCAGTTTGGTGGCTGGCTCATAAATCTGAATAATAACTCTAACATGTTGCAGAGCTCCTTGCGTTTTTGCTCCCCAGAAGAGCTTCACGCAAGGAAGGATGGATTCTGCCCTCAGTTATGACCATGATGATCTATGGCTTCATTATATATGCAACAGATTCAGTTCCTTATCCTAGGAGAATGGGTTCCTATAAGTATAACTATAAGCCCACAAAGATGCTGAATATTTTATGAAACTGTATTTTAGTTTGGAAGGGATCTGCTAGGAATGTATTGCTTTCTTCCTGCTGAACTCCCTGAACACTCTTAAAAACATGATAATGCTCCTGACAAACCTTTCAAGGCTAAGCAATTTCTTTCAAAACAGGAAATAAATTACGCATCTGAAAATTGTTCACACACTCAATCTATCCTGATCAAAACCCCCATCCCTCAAGACTGGACAGGTTTTCTTCAAGGCACTTTATACTAGGTTCAAGTTCTTCTTGTTAATTTAAGAAAAATGCTATAGGCCAACCATTTTTTATTATTTATGACTATTTTCAAAAACTCATTTCCCTTTTCCTATCCCTCAATGGGAACACTGGTGGCATTCTGCTTTATGGAGCTCATATTGACATTTCTGTTAACTCCATGCTCATGCTGTAGGATTTAAAACTGCTGCCCATCACAATAGTGTTTGAACACCTGTTCTTCAGGGTCCCATCCAACAAGCTGCTCCTTGCATCAATGCAGAGCTCCTTTGGCTTGTCTCTTTCCTTATATAGTAGGGAGAAAAAGATAGTTTGTAAGTTTTACAAATTCAGGCTATTTCATATCAGAAGTTAAGTAAATTCCCTAGGCATTAGGATCCTTGTGCAGCATGCCCAAATATCCACATTTTGGTATCAGCTAAGTTCTTATGTGAATGATAAATGTGGTATTTTAGCAAGTGAAGGCGTGCACTTAAAGTGCTTGCAAGTATAAAATATTCATCCTTGTTAGTGCTGAGTACATGAGTACAGACTATCCTGAGAGTAATGAATCTGAAGAAATCCTATATTGTATTTCTGTTCATCATGCAAGAGTAACTGTATGATGTGTCCAGACCAAACATGACCAAGTCATTTGATTGTAAGGATATGTACACATCTTTGCAAGCAATTTGAGTTTAAAGCCTTGTTGTGCTACATACTGTGCATAGAGTCAGTCAGTGCCCCTGACCTTAAGACTTGACCTCACAAACACAGAAGACAAAGTCTGAAAAGGGAAAGCAGAAGAAAGCTTGATGAAGATTACATAGAAGGTCAGTGGCCAAAGTAAAGAGTGAAACACTGTTCTTCAAGCCCAGCCTAGGCCAAATCTCTGTTCATCAAACCATGCTGCATTTTATTCCAAAAAAGGGCCTGGAAATGCCATGGACTTGCTACGAGGCCTGTTTCACTTTCTGTAAGGTTGTTTCTTACTGTGCAGGGCCTGTAAGGTTCTTCATTACTTAATGGAACCAGGGAAAGAGGATATATTTGCTGAAGTTGAAAAAAACCTGGGAGTACAGAAAATCTATTAGAACTCAAAGAAATCATCCATTTTTTAAAATGAACAAATACTATTCTGATTCTGTGTTGTTGGTTTGTTTGGGGGGGGTGTCCCCAAAAGATAAGAGAGTTTTGCTGGTTTTGGTGATTTTTTCTTATTAACTCCATCTTTAGTTTCCTGGGTTTGTGGCATTGCGGTACGGATTATGTTTTTCATGAATGAAACAGAAGGGTGTTATTTTGTGTGTTCACGTGAAACTGGAATGTGTATGCCCTTTGCAAAACTATATTTGTTGATTGCTTTGCTGGTGCTGTTAATTAAATAAAAGCAAAGCAAAAAAAAAGACAGTAACTTGTGGTGGGAAGGAGATTTTATTTTCCTTTCAGGTGGAGTTAAGCAGTATGTAAGGTGTGTGAGCAGGATTTGCACTGTTTGTTAAAAGGATTATTCAGATGTAAAAGCCATAAACTAAATGCATCGCTCATGTAAACATAGCTGCATTAGTGATATTACACCATGGAAGAATTTGGCTCCTTATATCTTAAAGTTGCTGTACAAGTGAAACAAGAAATATATATGTATTTATACATAAAACTGACAATATTCCAACAATACAGTACAAATTTCAAAGACATTATCTTCTTATCACAATTAAATAGATTTCATTTAGACTAAAGAAAGAACAGGTGCAGGTTAATGAAACTGAAAGCAGTTTAGGTTTGTGAATGAAATTAAACTTTTTCAACAAAATGATTTTATTTTTACAAGGATCAGTATTGGAGAATAAGACTTTTTTTTTGTAATTTTATTTTTTAAAACAAAATAATTAAAAGTCATAAAAATGGTTTGGAAAATGGGCTTTAGCTTAGGATGAATTTACAATAATATTTTCAATAATATTTTTGATTTTTAAAAAAACTTGGAGGCAAAAAAAAAATGAAACAAGAACTTGTTCAGAACAATCACAATGGACCTCCTTCAAAAACATTTCAGGAGTATCACTTGGAAGCTCTTTTAGGGAAAATATTACTGTTCTCTGACAAACTCAATGTCTGAAATGTATTACTTATTCTTTACCTAAACATGGTAACACCATAAGAATTCAGTCCAAGACATTAACTGGGATCTAACATAAATTCTCTTCATACTGACTGACTACAGGAAGGTTCATCATGTCCGGTAAAAAAATTTGGAAGTAGTCTCAAGTTCTTATACAACAGTGATCACTTTTTCACTTTACAAGTTTCTAGTCCAAACCTCAAATCTACACAGGTCTTACCAACAAGAATTTTCAAAATTCTAAAAACATTCCTCTTTTTTTTCTCAAAAACTGTGCCTAAAGCTTTTTGGTAATTTTAAAATGTATTTTGAAAGATGAAAAAAGTATATATTATGTTGAATTCTCCAGAGCTTCAAAGCAGTTAAGAGGATTTTACCTTTACTTTCCAGACTAATTCACTAATAAGATACATTTCAAACGAGAAGTAAGATGTTAGAGGAATTTCTAAGTTTCTGGAAAGGCAGGTTGCTAATAAGTCCTTTGCCAGGGTTAATTATAGCAGGTTTCCATGGACAATAAAGTTGGTCAGCCAGCACCTCCCTCAATTCGTGTGCATCACAAAACAGCCAGAATATGAAGGGTGATTTTGCACCTGTGCACGGGGGAAGGTTAGGGATGGAGCAGGGGAGACTTTTCAGTGGTGATGGTAATTCAGACCAAGCAGTCTGGTAAGACCCTAAGCTCAATTTTGGTCAATTCCATTAATACTAATAACTTCTTTTGCCACGCTTTGTGGCCTTAGATAGTAAAGTTCTTTATACAGGAAGATCATTGTCATTATCTGTGTCTTATGGAGAATGAGACAAAATAGCTTGCCCCAAATCACCTGGGAGACAAGGGGCAGAGTCTTTGGAGGAAATATGATCTCAGACTTTCCAGCCTGTTCTGGCAGACATTACACAGCACTTAGCCGTCCTTCTGCTGCAAACCACAGGGCTTAGCACAGGGACAGCATATTGGAGGTTTATAAACATCTGAAGTGGATAGGCTGTACATTTTGTAAGGACAAGAATCTTCTTAGATTCTAACATGGAGGAAAGGACCCTAAAGCCTGATCCTGTCCTGTTCTTAGACTCCAGGCTTAAAGCTGAAAATCTATTTACTAAGCTGGTTACAGCTTGCTTGTGAATGCAGTGTTAGGAGGGAGCACAAATCATTTCCTAGAAGAAAAAATGAAAAAAAAAAGTGCTGCATCGGTGAATTTCAGAGGCAAGATTAAACTCACATGCTGTGAGTTATAACAACAATAATAAAAATGATTACAGTAATGTAAAAACAAGGGAAAATGCTCTATACCTATGGCAGAAGGTGTATCATCTTTTGGTTAAGACATGGCTGTCAGTCAGTTTCTGATTTGTTTGCAATATAGAAAAGACCAAACCCCTCAAACTTCTTTTGTTTAGAAAACTAATAAAGAAATTAATTGAACAACATTTTCCATCCACCCAGGGAAGTGGGATATTAATTAAAATCTATTTTAAAGTTATTTTGAGATCTTAATGTCAAAGCTAAGTAAATATACTAATTTCATTAAAGTTTCATCTATGTAGACTTACAGAAAGACCCTAACACAGAAAAGAGTAGTTTTAGAGTAGTATTCTGATACTGTCTGCAATTCTGTAGCTTAAATTCTGGTTAGTATTTTGTGTGTTTGAATCATTCTCTAAATATATACAGCTAAAATATTATTTAGATGGCTAGACTTAATTTTGGAATTAGTATACTAGTCAGGACTGGCAATGTAATTGTGTAAAAAAAAAAGTTATTCCTGTAGTCCATATTATCCTTTTTTTGAATATGTATTCCCAGACAATATTATGTATTCAAATTAAAAAGCTCTGTGCTGAATCAGTCCAAGGTCATCATAGTTGTCTGTTACAGTCTCCCTCAAGTTTGATGAGAGAGTTACATTAATGAAAATGCATTAGATTAAAAAAAAAATAGAACACTGTTAAGTTCTTGTATTAGTGATGATAATTTTGTATTTGACACAGAGTTAAAAAGAATTTCTCTATTTGATGGTGTATTAATATCTGTAGTGACAAATCCTTCAGCACATACTATAGCTGCCATTGCCTGAAGGAAAACCTAAGGACATTCTAAAGAGCACTGTGGAGAGAAGTTGTAAAGAAGTACTTGGTTTGGAGTTGTTAGACTGAAACTAAGCAGGATGGTTTGATGTATTGCCAGAAGGCTTTATCTTCTCAAAAAGTTTATAATCAAACACAAAGGAGTGCCTACTGCATATTTTGTTGTTCAGCAAACATGAAAAGTTGTTTTCCTTTCATTAATATATCTCTCTTCATGCTTAGCCTTATCCAAAACAGCACATTCTGTAGATACTGTTACCACTTAAAGTCCAGGATTGATTCACTTCAGTGAAACTTTGGTCCCTTTTTAAAATTGTTTTTAAGGTGAGTTTGGCAAAGACACTTGAGTCAGAACTCAGAAAAGGGAAAGTACAAGTTAATATTGTAACATTTTCCAAACCTTCTGTCCAAAATCTCAGAAATATTTCACACTTATTATAACCAGTTCCCTTAGAACATCTGATTTAGAAATGTAAGTACTGTCCTATTTTCCCTGGGGAAAATGTGGAGTAAGGAATTAGTTAAGGCTATATACATGTACTTCAGAGTTGAACTGAAAGTGGAATCCATATCCCATTATCTCACCACTAACCTTCCATTCAAATTACAACACACAAGAACCCAAACATGCACAAGTGCTCACATGTGCACCCATATTAATCCTGTTTGTGAATCATATCTTATAATATTGATGTCTATAGCATAGATGGCTTCAACTTCAGAACTCGCTCCAAGTTTCTTTTAAAATTAAAGGAGACAGGCATTTTAAGACATGATCCACTTAATCTTACTAGGTGGCAACTTTACGAAGGGTTAATCATACTCCCAAATGCCAAACTTTCTTTAGTGGTTCTAAAGAGAACCCAGACAAGTAGCTCAAATGTAAACACATACATTTAGAAAACCCTGCCCCCAATAAGTATGAAAGCATTTCATAGTATGTTTCTGTGATTTTTCATTAAAAACAATTGACAAGTATATGGCTATGAATATTAAGCAACCTTTTAAGGTCTCCATTCTCAGTTTTGTATGCACATAAATTAGTTAGGGCTACAGTTTTAAAGGTATTTAGACATGTAAAGGTGAGGTTCAAATTATGTATTACGTGTGTTTTCTTACTTTTCAGCAATAAATAAGAAATATTAATGATATTAATGATTTAGGAAGGAAATGTGGCAAAGAATTATGAGAAAGAGTCAAGCTATATGAATAAGTTATTTTAGAGATATATTAGCCCCAGATGGGCTATGTTGAATAATATCACCTTGGCTAGGGGGTAAGATTTTTCCTGTGGCCTTTCAAATTACTGACTAACTTGCTGTAAATACGCACCTGGGTTTAGTCTGCAGGTTTTGTTCTTAAATGTCCACAGAATAATGTTGTATTATGTATAGATGAAAAATAATTCACCTCACATATACTCAGTGCTGGGTAGAAAACTGAAAGATATGGCTAACAGTTGATATCCTGGCTGCAGAAAAATCAATAGCAGAACTCCCATTGAGCTGAATGTGGTGAGATTTTATATTTCATCTTGAATGTCATAGAGCAGCAAATATGTTGGCCAATATAGTTAGAGAAGAACATATTCTGTCAGAGGAAAAAAAAGAAGGAAAAAAAAAAGACTTTTTTCTCATTGGTTCTAGTGTCTTCAGGCTGAAAAGAAAGAGACCATTTTGATAATATTTAAGGAATAAGAAAGAATAAAAGATGTGGCCTGGGAGCCAAAAGTAAAATGGCAAAATCTGCGAAGTGGGTATTAGAGCCTGTATGGGATAAATAGACAAACAGTAAGTCACTGATGTAATTCAGTGTTTTCCTCTACAGCCTGCCTCTTTTCTGAAGCACAGACCACAGCCTGAGCAGAATCTCTTCTGCTCAGCTTGAGCAGAGCCTCATTTAAAGATTCTTAATAGAAATTAGATATAATGGTGTGAAGAAAAAGAAAAGTAGCTTCAAGCTGAGTATTAAGCCAAACTTTCAGAGAATGAAATCTATTCAAACGTGCAATAGCATAGTGTTGAAAAAGAATGAGGAATCATACTCCTGGGAGCATTCCAATATTGGCAGGTGTATTGCTACATGACATTCCAGTCTTAGAATCTATGATGTTATGATGGCTCTTCATTTTAGCTTTTTCTCCTTGCTCCTCTTTCAGTTTGTGCTGTCATCTAATGTGGCACAGGAGCTAGCAGCTTCTTTGGTAAAGACTGGGCATATGCATCACCATGGTTATATCACAGCATTTAAGTTCCAGCTTCCCAGAGGGAGTCCAGCATCCTGTCTTAGGTACTTTGGCTCCCTATAGAGTGTACATAGAACACTGAACCTACCGAAGTGGTATCCTTAACCAACTTGCTGCCCAAAGAAATACTGGTCAGGGTTAGGTATTAATTTTCTAGATGCTTTATTCCTTTGCCGTGGTTTAAGCCTAGCCGACAAAGCACCAAGTAGCCACTCATTCACTCCTTGCCTGCTGGTGGGATGAGGAAGAGAAAATACAACAAAAGGCTCATGGGTCAACACAAGGACAGGGAGGGATCATTCACCACTTACAGTCATGGGCAAAAATCAGAGTCAACTTGGAGAAAAAAAAAATCAATTTAATTTACTACCAATAAAATCAAAACAAGGACATGAGAAGTAAACCCAAATCTTAAAATGCCTTCCCCCCACGCCCCTCCTTCCCAGGCTCAGCTCCACTCCTGGTTTTGTCTACCTTGGCCCCCACCAGTGTGCAGGGGGATGGGGAATGGGGGTTGGGGTCAGTTCATCACACCTTTTCTCTGCTGCTCCTTCCTCCTCAGGGGGAGGATTCCTCACTCTTCCCCTGCTCCGGTGTGGGATCCCTGCCATGGGAGACAGTTCTCCATGAACTGCGCCAGCAGTCCTTCCCACGGGCTGCAGTCCTTCAGTCACACACTGCTCCAGCGCGGGCTTTCCCATGGAGTCATGGCCATCTTGGGGAGCCCCCGCTCCACCATGGACCTCCCTGGGCTGCAGGGTGACAGCCTGTCCTCTCACCACGGGCTGCAGGGCCATCAGCCTCCTCAGGCGCCCCTCCTCCCTCTCCTTTTTCACTGACCTTGGTATCTGCAGAGGGGTTCCTCTCACATTCCAATCCCACTACTCCCTGCAGGTTCCCCTTCTTAAATCTTTTCTCCCAGAGGTGCTACCACCATTGCTGATGGTCTTGGCTTGGGCCAGCGGCGTGTCTGACTTGGAGCTGGGGAAGCTTTTAGCACCTTTTAACAGGAGCTGGCCCTGCAGCCCCTCCCCCACTACCAAAACCCTGCCACACAAACCCAAAACATCCTTCTGGTTAAGATGCATTTCCCTCCATTTGGGTTTCACAGCTGAGTTCCCATTTTTGGATGTAGCAGCCCTAAGTCCTGCTCTCAGAGCTCAAGAAGGGATTCTTAAACAGTTTTCTTTACAGATTAGAGTAGTAGTGAGAACACCAACATTACTTATACTCCGTTTCTATAAACAAGCAGTTGTTAGAAAAGACTGGAAGTCCTTTTACTTATTCCTTCTGCTTCCCTGCACAAATCCACTAATTGTGTAAAGAAAAAACACTTAATTTTTCTTCACTCATGATCAATTTTCTCTGTGTATGATGTAAATTTTAAGGGCCTGGGCCTGTTTCTAACTGTGTTTCTGCAATACTTTAGCTCAGTGAGGATCCATTTCAACTAAAACCTGTAAGTGTTACTTCAATACAAAAAGATCAAAATAGTTTTCATTTTCCATGGTGTTCATTAACTTATATAAACAGAACAACATCTTGTGTTTGTTGTTTTAGTATTTTAGATTCAGGCTGCTAATCCAGAAATAAAGAGGCAGTCTGTTATTTTCTTAATAGACATGTGAGAGGACTTACACATAGTTTGTTTTGATGTTTTCTTGGTGTTCTTCCTGCCCTGAGTGATATTTCTGTGATGCCCTCAAATATTTGAAACATAAACCACTTAGTGTTCCTTATTTTAAAAGTGTGGTTATTAGATGCATTTTTTGCAATATCCTTAGAGCTTGTCTTCAAAAGTAAACATGGATCAATTGTAAAATTATTAAAGAGAAAGAACATTATTGCAGTTCCTTTTCTAGGAACACACTAGGTTTTGAACAGTCTGATTGCTTTCGTAACCAGAACTAAAGAAGACTGAATGGACATCACCAGAGACTTAATGAACATCTTTCCTGTTGGTGTCATTCTCTTCCTTCTTCCTCAGTTTTAATCTCCTCCTTTCTGTCTGTGGCAGATGGCATTATGCTGATGAAGAAAAGAGATGTCTGCTTCTCAACAGCTTGTGCCAGCAGACCAGCAGTGCTTTTTCCTGCAAAACTTATTTTATGTACAGAATAGAAGATAATTATTTTTTAAAAAGAAAAGAACTCCAAGTTGAACAGTAAAACTTGCTCATAAAGGACATCGGTACTTCCAAAATACTGCAATGCCTATGTCCTTTTAAACTCTTCCACTTATTATTCACTTACTGACTCTGTAGGGCCCTGAGTGGGATGTATTTTATACTGTAGCTATGGTGCACCGTGGAAGAGTTATTCTGATCATATAGTCTAGATCAGAGCTTTTCATTTCTCAATGAAATTGTTAAATGCTGCACGGAAGTAGATGCTTAACACAAATGATTAAGAATAATGTTAGGTCAAAAGCCTAGTTTTGCATTAAAAAAAAAAAAGCTTTACTTAGCTTTAATAGTAAACAATGAACTTCAAACCAATGAGACATTTGTGCAGCAGTCTGTTATTGGCCAGCATTTTTATCTGGATACTGCTGAAAGTTATGTAGTAAGACATAGCAAATCCAACTCGATGTATTTTTCGTTAGAAGATGAGCAGTTTTCATATTCAGTTCTAAACATCTGATTTTTAAAATATAATGTCTTGTTCTAAATTTTAAGAATAAACTTAAAAAAAACCACACCAGAATTTACTTTAGACACTGACAAATACTGACTTTGAAGATTTGGGTTTTGTTCCTGTGTGTTGAGCATTTTTTAGAAAAAGAAAAAACTTTAACTCATCCTTTTATGGACAAAGTGTTCAGTTTTTAGGATATTCATTCAGTCTGCAGATAAAAGACATTTAAAAAATAATCATATACAACAAAATATTATCTTCCAGAAAATGAAACTTTAACATAATTTATTTTGTAATACAGAACATTAATGGGTTTTTTGAAATATCATTTTCAACCTATGGTAACCAAAATACAGAAAGAAAAAATGTTTTACATTTATACAAAAATGTCATATTTATTTAGCTTACTTTATTACAAAGGATTCGCATGCTATTTAAAGCCCCATAACAATGCTAGATTTTCAAAAGAAAAACCTGGAGATTCTGATGCTGAAAACACAGTAGGAATTTAGGAAAAAACATGTTTCCAAAATGGGCTTGACACAATATAATCTACTAGCTAGTGTTTATATTCTATTGACTTCTAGAGGATGGAGTGTCAGGCCACCCAAATGCTGTCTGATAACTATCCAGCAGGGACAACTACAAATTTCAAGTGCTGCAGCTAGCAAAGGCTTTACTCTATTTCAAATGGCAGGAGACTGTGAATTCAAGTGGGAGCTCTTGAGTAATGTGGCTATGGTATTTTGCCATGCAAAATGTGACCAACATATGCAGTTCTTTAGCAGATTCTGTCTTTTATGAACAAACAGACAAACTAACCAGAAAAACAACCAAACCGCCCAAACCAAACCAAACTGAAACAACAACAACAAAAAAAATGCGGTAAAACCATGTTCTAAGATTTTAATCATCTCAGATGGTCAGGATTTAAGTTTTACATCTCACCTAAAAGATTGATTATGCTCTTGCCACGAAGTATACTGTATTGATTGAACGTCTACTGCTTTTAGCAGTTAATAAATCCCAAGCTAGTGTTTACTGGCTTACAAAAGAGAGAGACACAGTAACATTGCATATATTAATTGTGCTTTTGAAATTAAATGTCGGTAGGATGTTGGAAAGGTGGAACTATTTTCATTAATGCACCAGGTTGACAGAAAGTTGTGTTAACAAAGTTCAGCAAAATGCCTTCAGTGTCCCTGGGATGTTCATAAAAATAAATTAGCTCGTGAAGACACAGCATGTTTAGGGAAATTCTAACACATGCAATTGTACTTGAATGCAAAGCAAGCCAACAGGTTTGCTGAAATGATTAACATTTAGCTAGGTTTGGAATATCAACAAATGTTTTACATAGCCACAATTTATTGTCATTTCTTTAGGTTGACAACAACTTAACACTGATGCCAATTCAGAGCAAAGAATGCTTATTTAACCTTAGTTTTCTTTTGGATTGTGAATGAGATCACTTATTTTTAACTACACGATCTCTGACCACAGACACCACAACCCAAAGAAAAGCTGCTCACTGATACTGAATAAATGAAAAGAGACTGGTTAGTACATCTCAATGAACTATTCTGCAGAGTATTTGACTCTGCACCTTGATGTCAGTAGTCAGGATGGGAATGGTAATTGTATTAACTAGCTTAACAGTACAAATCTTCCAAAAACTTGTGTCTCTGTTTCAGAATGAGATAAAATAATTTCAGGAAGAAAATATAGGGATCATTTGCTAAGCAGAAATCTTACTTGAAGGCTACTACTATGAATCTCAGTCAGCAGAGCTGGAGTTAGCAATTTAAAAGTCAGGTGTCCAGAGTAAGGTGATCAGTGAGGCTGTTTTTATAGACAAGACAGATGTCTTGGACAATTATTCATCCCCTTTCTGAAACAGGCATGTAAGGAAGGTGATCTGAATTACATCAATTGATACGCTGTTCTCTTTGTCTTCAAATACTGTAGCAGGAGCTTAAATGGCTAACAGGGAGCATGCCTATCTTTACTCAACTACGTTTCAGTGAGATGACTTTCATCTTGACATGGGTCACTGGTTCATGAATTATTGTAACATTTATTGCAACATACTGCAAGACACATTATTCCACAAAGGTGGATGAAGATTAAGTGACTTCCAGTGATCTGAGCAGGTGGACATCATTACTTTTGACAATGTTCTGACCTGGGTACAGTATCCTCTATCCTTTATCTTCTTTTCATTCCCGCCTCTAGAAAGTAAAATAGAAGCAAAAATAAAGTAATCCTGCAATCAACTCAGAGATCAAATATAAAAATCAAACAGCTGGCACACACAGGTAAAATGTGATCAGGTTACCAGGAGTCAGGAAGACCTAGAACCCGCCAAACAGGCCAGCACTGGAATAAACCCATCATGGAGAGTATCCCAAACATTTATGGATAGAACAGAAATTAGCAAAGGTGATTTTTCTATATTATTGCAGAAGAGAATATTGAGTGACAAACTCAACATCATGAAACTTCTGTTTACACAAACTTCAAAGTACACTTGGTTTTGGACATGTGAAGTACCTGACCTGACCAAGAGAGTAGATCATTATTGTTAACAATACCAAAGCTAAGAAAAAAACAATGCATTTAAATGTTGAGGGAAATTTTGCTATTATGAGTGAGAGACAACCATTGAAGCAAAGAGTTGTGGGCAGGAAAGGAAGAGAACACACAGAGAAAATTTATACAGTTTGCTTAGTAAACAGGGAATATGCAAAAGCAAAACAAAAACAACAAACAAACAAAACACCACCAGAAAAATCATCTACATTAGAAAAATTTATGTTATGCTAGACATTTAATCAACCAAGATTATGTCTAGAATATATATAATTTCATAACTCTTTAGGTAGAAGACATTACTGCAGCAAAACTGCGAAATTGTGGTCAGCTATGATATTCATGTTTTGAACAGGCTACTGAAAAAAATGAAGAAAATTCTGAAAAGAATCCCATAAAACATTCAGGAGCTGGAGAAAAGTTACCAACCTGCTAAAATGCTCAGACTATTAAAATTATCTACAAGAATGAGAGGTGGCTTGATCACACTGTGTATGTTCTTTCAAGGGGAGAAAATACAGGATATTGAAGAGCTTTTTAATGTTGGAGTCAAAACGAAAGCCAATGGCTTGAAACTGCAACTAAACAGTTTTCAATTTAAAGTGAAACACATTTAGAACATAAAGTTCAGGAAGGAAAAAAAAAGTAGTGAATTGAATTTCTGAAGGCCAATTTTGTGTTTGCCGTGGACTGAGGAAGAAAATACAAAATTACTGTCCTCTTTAATGAAAAAAGCCCTTGCATCAAGAAAGTTACCTGGAAACAGATCAACAGCCACAGTGAGGGCAGCATCAACTTCCTTACCCTCTATCCCCTGCCCCAAAAGGAACAACAACAACAAAATGCTTATAGCAATGTAGAAGAGTTTGATGCATTTTTTTTTTTATATATAAAAGATTAAATTAGCTTAATTTCTCTCCTTTCAGCACCTTTGAAGTGATTTTATCAGCTTAAAGGCAGAATGCCAGTTCATAACATCATAAATAGGTGGAAAAAATTGCTTACTGAAAATACTTCCCCTTCTCTTCAGCTGGCTAAAATTAGCTGCCCAGTTTCAAAAAACTCAAATAAGGTGGGATAAATCCCATCATAAAAAGAATTCAGTGGAAAAAAAATCTATGAGAAAGGGTATGCTTTGTAAAAATGTACTTACCATCATGCATTTGGTGTAATTATACTTCGCTTTCAAACTGTAATGAACAGTGGTTCATATAAATAGTAGGTTAAAAACATGACTGATTTAGTTATTGTTCTTTCCTTCAGCATTCATTTTGATATATGTATTGTTAAAATCTTGTTATATTATCTGCATTCAATTTGCATCTTTGGTTAGTTGGCTAAGTACCTTCCAGCACTTTATGGAAACATTCATGCTTGGAGTCATTCGGTACAGTGGTACCTGTTCTTTTCTGACATTTTTTTCCTTCCTTCCACTTCTTAGTATCCAAAATCTCGGAAAGAGTAGTATGAGAGGCACATGCCTGCAAAAACTCCTCTGAGAGAGGCTACCAAATGGGGGAATGCATAAATACAAAGTGTTGGAAACATACAGCTGTTTTGCTTATTCTTCCCAAAGCTGGGGACAACGCCAAGAAATAAACCCATGTGGGCTGCACAGCATTGGCTTTGGGAGACAGAGGGCTTTAAACAGTTGGAGCGTTTAATACAAAAAGGGAACAAATTGGTTTAAAACCTGAAAGACATTTTTACCTCTTGCTTGGGATAAACACATTCCTCCCAGCTGGGGCTGGAACTAAGAGAAATTCCCTGACCTGACCACATCTGGCATGTGCTCATGGGAGAAGTCACGGTGTTGGGTTGCAGGGAGATGCGCAGGAGGCTAAGAGAGAGTATGCTGAGAGAGGATGGATGGGAAGCAGAGGGGACGATAACACTATGGTGAAATCTTCTCTTGGGTGTCATGGAAGCTTCCTACAATTCTGGTATTATGTATGAGCATATTTTAGTGACATATGAACCAAAGTGTAAAAGACACTGAAGACTGGAAGTCTTTTTAGTATCACGGAGTATAACTGGGAAGGCTTTTCTTTCATCTTTTCAATTCCTGAGATTCTAGCCCTAAATAGTTAAGAAAAAACATTTTTTTGTTATAAATTATTGTTTCCCTAACTGAAATTCCCACACCTCATCTCCTTTTTTGCTACCCCTTGTAGCAGTTTATTAGATTATGTTTATACCAAGACTGTCTGTTTGACTATCATGTGTTGGAGACATCTGCAAGGTGGCTTTGAACTAGCTACTTTCTACAGCTGTTAGAAAGATAGCCATGGCAACACAAAGCTTGCTATAGGCTTTAAAGTATGCCCTTGAGATAGGAAGGGGGATAACATAATAAACCTTGACTATGTTCCGGATTTGAGTCAGAATGGATGTTAATTTGTCTGTTCATACATTTTCGTTCTGCTAGTCACTTGTAATCCCTGTTTACAAACCCAAGTTGGAATGAGGTGACCTCTTTGCCCTCAAACTTTGCAATATATATCAGAATTTCATAAACTTGCATTGTCAGGGGTGCATTAGATGTCACTAGCTATCTTCTGCCATACAGCCCCACACAAATTCTCAGTCCTATCTCCTATGTGTCTTAGCCTCATCTGCATAAACTAAGTAACAAAAAATACCTCAAAGAGGTTATTTTCTCATTCCTCATTCACCTGATGATTTATCAGTCATTTCTGTCTCACCAAGGAGTACCCCACCATATTTTGGGAATGTCTTCAGTGAGTACCTGGTACTTCTTTTCTTTTTCTTCAACATTCTCCTCCTTTTCCTGATAGCTCTAGGCTCCCTCTTTACTTTTTAGGGTAAGGTAGAGTTAAACCAAAATCTCTCTTATGTGATAAAGAAGAAAATAATTCTAGATGTTAAAATAGGTTGTCAGAAACGTTGACAAGTGTAGATAGAATGTGATTTATGGACCTTTAACTTTTTAAATTAAAATCTTATATCCTTAGGTAATACAGTGGTGCTGGTGTGCATTGAATTCTTGCACTGCATTCCAAATTATCTATAGTACATTAATTTACCATAGATCTGTTTCAGTTGTTTGAGTAAAATGGACAAGATAAATTGAATTAGTGTGAAGTATAAGATTGTGGGGAAAATGAAAGTCCATGAAGACTGTCAGATGTAAGAATTAACTGTTACCACTTTAAGTGTTACTTGTAAACCAGAGACTCTGGGAGACATATTTGAATTTGGATGCTCTTTTGCTGGCTGATACAGTGGATATCCTGTTCAGGGACACACAGCTTAGGGGTTATGTATCATAGTTTTCCTTTCAGTATGTCTCAAGTTAGAAATGTAAATTTTGGAACTTAACAGAAGTCATATAAAGTTGGGCCAATAGCCCATTAGACCTGTATACTGCCAGCCTCATGACAGAATTCACAGTTGCAGGTCAGAAAACTCAGAAAATTCAAATTATGCAAAAACCTACCCATGGAGTTATCTTTCATATCACAATTAATTATGGATTTCCTTATATCCTGAAGCATAACAAACCCAAAAATATTGATTCTTTTAAATTTTAACTTCTTCAAATTCAAATGAATGATTTTGAAGTTCCAGTTTTGACTGTTCTGTTCTTATACAGTCTGTGCATAGATACCGCAAAATACTTGGAGAGGCCATTCTTGATATTTTTCCCTGCAGTGTGGTTAATAGAAAGCACTTAAAGTACTCTGGAAGGCCTTTTTACAAATCACTTTTAGCTTGGGAGGATCAATAGTTTTGAAAAGGGATATCCAGGGATAGTAAAGGTCATTCAAGATTGTTTCAGGACCTGGAACATTTGCTGAAATTACAATTTCAAAAGAAAATTATAAACCACGCCACAGTAAGTACAGAAAATACCTCCCTTTTTTTTTCATTATTCTTTTCCCTCGGAAATTTTGGACCTGATCTACCATGATTTTTAGAGCTTTTCAGAGACAGAAAACAAAACAGATAAAGGGCTATCTTAAAGATTAAGATACATTTGCAGTCATAAGGACTTTATATGGACTTTCTGGGAGTTCCAAAGTCCCTGTCAAGCTATACTATTTAGATGCCTAAATAGTTACAGATGAAAGTTAAAAGTCCTTTACAGAATAGAAACTGGTAAAGTAGTGAAATGAAATAAAGGCAAAAAAGGAAAAAAAAAAAGGTCACAGCTGTATATCTGAGGATTACAGTCAAGATGACATTATTGACCATGCATTATTAGTTACCTGAAAAAGCTAGTTCGTTAGGCTCTCTATACAGGGAGCACTTATAAAGGCATTTCATGTCTTAGGTGTCTGAAATGGCTTTCCAGAAGTACTTATCTGTTAACTTCTACTGAAGCAAGTCAGGTTATTAGGTTCCTAACTTAGACCTAACCAGTGCACCAAATTTGAGGGATGAGCTTAAGTTAAGGTTATTCATCTGAACCAATCTTCTAGTCTAATTAATTGGTTTGATCTTCCCCATTTCCTTGCTTTAGAACAACTACACTGGCAGTTTCATCAGAAGCAGAGACCTACAGTGTTACACACTTCATATTCTCCAAAGACAGGTAGGAAAACCATGAAAATAAAGATGATTGTTTCTGGTATTTCCATATTTTAGTAGGCAAAAAGAAGAACACCACTGCTGAAAGAATCCCAAATAATTCAGAAAAAGGGCATGTCTACCACTTAACATTTTTGCAGCTCTTTTTGAAGCCAAATAGAAAGCGTTTCATTGTGAACATGTCATCCTCAGTCAACATAATACATATTAGAGACGAGGATGGAGGGAGATGATAAATACAAGAATTAGCTTAGGGGTGAGTTCAGGAGCTACTGATCTATGTAAGATCAAGCAACGTTCTTCTGTGACATCTGAATCCCTACACGTGTCACTTACCAGGGAGGGGATTGTTATGTCAGTATTTGTCACCTTGATGTGTCTGTGGGAGAATTGAAGGTGAAATGTTTGTAATCTAAACTAGTTCCAGAGATTGCACCTTCTGGAGACCTATAAGCTAATTTCTTTATGTAGAGTGCCTAACTCATTCATGAGGTAAATGCTTGATAAATACTTCTCTGTACATTCTCATCTGCCTTGTCTGGACTTAAATAGAGAATTGTGCCTTTTGGAGTGTCCTAGTTTTGGCTGGGGTAGAGTTCATTTTCCTTCTAGTAGCTGGTATAGTGTTATGTTTTGGATTTAGTATGAGAGTAATGTTGATAACACACTGATGTTTTCAGTTGTTGCTAAGTAGTGTTTAAATCCAAGTCAAGGATTTTTCAGCTTCTGATGCCCAGCCAGCAAGAAGGCTGAAGGAGCACAAGAAGTTGGGAGGGGACACAGCCAGGGCAGCTGACACAAACTGGTCAGAGTGATATTCCATACCATGTGACATCATGCCTAGTATATAAACTGGGGGGGGGAGTTGGCCTGGGGGAATTGCTGCTTGGGAACTAACTGGGCATCAGTCAGCAAGTGGTGAGCAATTGCATTGTGCATCACTTGTTTTTTATATTCCAATTCTTTTATTATTGTTATTATTGTCATTTTATTATTGTTATTATTATAATTATTAGTTTCTTCCTTTCTGTTATTTTAAACTGTTCCTGTCTCAGCTGATGAGTTTTATTTTTTTTTTTTTCCGATTCTCTCCCCCATCCCATTGTGGGGGGGAATTGAGTGAGCAGCTGCGTGGTGCTTAGTTGCTGGCTGGGGTTAAACCACAACATGGAGTCAGACTTTTATACATATATACACATATACTTTGGTGTATATGTGGATGCAAGTAGAGCTTTCCATTTTGCAAGCACTCAGCTTCACTGAAGTTAATCCAAGAGCTGGATTCTGCTACTCAGGAACCCTCCATGACTGAAGTGTTGGGGAAAAGAAATCTCAAATTGTGAGAAACAGCATGAAAACTGAAACACAGTCTCAAATCAAAGATTTCTGTTTAGGTTGGGAATTCTAAATAAGTGCACATACACAAACACACAAACACACAAAACCAGACATGTGCAACAGCAGCAAGAGATGGAAGACTGTAGGAGGAAAATTGATATGTTTGCTGCTTAAACTTTTTGTTTAAATTCAAATTTAGGCAAACAGGCTCCTTCTCTGGGGTCCTCAAATGCATTTACTTTCTCCTCTGACTTTCTAAAGAATGTAGGATTTAGGAGTAGTGACTCATTAGAGGCCTAAAATGTAGATAACCTAAACTACATGAACTGTATCTCTATCAGCTACCAAAGATCAAACTATATATATCTTTCTGAAAAATCTGGAAGATGAAGCACCCGCCTGTGCTTTGGCAACTACATAAACTGAGATGCCAGAATTGCCTCTGTTATATATACATATTTTCTCAGGTTCCCTATATCTCATTTCATTTGCTTACAATGTAAGCAATTAAAAGTATCATCTACTTCAGAAATCTTCTCCTAACCCTACATTATTCTGGTCCCTTTTCACCTACACCTTCTCACATGAATGAATCTAGATTTTCTATGCTGAAAGGAAAATGTTCGCTTCAGAATTGTATTGGGATAGACTTCTTTCTGTAGCAGACGAGTTCTCTCACTTTGAGAGCTGGTTTACAAAACCTAAGTATATGTGCCAAGGTGGTCCAGGCTGTGAGAGAAGGAAACAGGTTCAGGGGAACGCTGCTTTGCTATGGTCTCCTTCCTCTCACAAAATAGCATTTTTTTCAGTAAGGAGGGAGGTATTTATTAGCACAGAGCCCACCATCCCATCCTTTTATCAACAATGGTACCCCTCCGTGGCTGTTTAAATTCAGAATCTCTCCCTTCTACATGGCCTGAGTGGAACAAAAGGACCAGTTCTCAATAGAGAATTTGGCTGCTTGTCTGCTCAGGTACCTCAAGCCTATGTACATGTTGAGAATTTTAATGTCTATTATCAGCCAGGATTAGGCACATTTTTCTCTTCATCTATATCTAAAAATGTTGAAAACATCTTGAGAAATATTTTGCTATTTTACTTTTGGTTCAGAAATTATTCATTGCTTGGATTTCTGTACCAACATATAATGAGGGAACATCACACAATATATGATAACAATAACACTGAAGTAATGTGAGAAAGTCATTTATCTTTCTGTTTCCATTCTGCCTGTGAGAATCTGAAAATCACTACCATTCCCATTTGAATAAATATTTTGGTGGGAAACATTCATTTGAATATAAAGGACTGAAGAGTTCAGCTATTGACAATATGTGCAGAAGTTAGATGGGGTGGGAAGAAAGAGATGGAGTACTGATACTTATCAGCAATATAAACTGCATCTTTTGAATGTTTTTACAGTATTAAAATACCTTCTGTTTATTGATAATCTCTTTTCTAGACATATTTTGTAAGTCTATTGCTCAGAAATGGTATCTCTTATTTTCCATGTCTCTCTCTCTCTCTCTTTCCCTTCTCACTTCTAAATTGCCTAGCAGCTTGGAGGAATCTGTCAGAAATTTCATTAAAGCTTCAATATTTGCCTGTACAGGTAGAACTAATTAAGTTTAGAAGAATTATTAGAAAAGTGTATTTTTCTTTTGCCCTTCCTAATGTTGATATAGGAATTAATAGTAATTGATTACAATCTGTGCCCCAATTACATTGAAAATTTCTAACTCTAGCAATGCATCTAACCCAAGCACTTAAAGAACCTGCTAAGGGTAAAGGATCTTTGGATCCCTTGTGAAAGATCAGAAGTCATGGAAAAAATACTTCTGTCCCTTATAGCTTTATGTGCTTAAGTTAGCATGAAATTAACATGGGCCTAGATCCTGCCGAATGCTTCTATGGATGTGCATAGTGTATAGGAAGGAGGACAAGAAAGGTGGGAGTTTTCCTGTCTTATATCTGGGATTCCTCAATAATCTGGAACCTCGGTCTTCAGGGAAGCGCTGGACTTCAGGGAAGCATTCTTCCTTTGCCCAAAATTCATAAGCTAAATGTATTTCTTTTAGTTGAGTTCCAGTCTGAAAAGAAGATAATTTTTTTCTGTAGTTATGTGGTTCCAACCTGCTAAAGCCATGGCACTGTCTTGTCTGATCTGACCTTGTCAGGGTAGTGCCACCAATTTGCTGTGACAAGGCAGTCCTACAAAGCAAAAAATGCTGTTACCAGTTTATCCCAGTAATCTCGGCTCTGCTAATATGAGTTTGGCCCGCTAGATTTAAGCGTGTCCTTTGAAGCTCATGTTGAATTTACAGTCTCAAAGTAAAAAACACAAAGAAAGACATGAGCAGCTGGACATTTCCCTGATATTTTGCAGCAACTTGTGGTCTGTTTTAGACTGAACTCCTTGCTGAACATGATTTCCCTCATTTCTAAGGACACCTTGTATTGTCACCGAGATACACAATTACTCTGCCTGTACCTTGCCTAATTCATATATCACTTGACAACTGCAGATGCATAAACAAAATTATATTCTTAGGTAAACCAATTTGCAACCCAAGCTGCAGCCCAAGTTAACTACAGATAGACATATAAATGAATTCTGAAAAAAACCCTCACTTTCCTCTTTCAGTAGGGAAGCAGATTTACTTTTCTTTCATAAATTCTAACTGTAGAGACAACCATCAACTTGTGTGAAAGAATTTCCTGGGAGGAGCAAAAAAGATTTAAACATGAACACAGTTTTCTCACAAGAAAGCCCTAAAAATTTATACTTGTCATGACTGTGTTATTGTTCAGCTACCTTTCAATGTGAAGTTTGACCTGATGCTTTGAAACAATTACCTCTCACGAATGAGTCAAGAATATGCTGTAGTGGGATAAAAAGCTAAATGAAGTGGTGTTGGTAGTTCATTAGTTAATGCTTTCCTCACTAAAGTCAGTACTTGTGACTCAGCACGAAGTACTGTGTTTTAGGTGAAAAGTAAAACTGAGGTCCCTAACCATTTTGTTTCATTAAACATCCGGTGGCACTTTTAACCAGAGCAGAGGATGTTAATTTTGATGTTCTTACAAAATTCCTATCTGGGTAATTACATTCTGCTCCACTAAACTCCCCCTAGAGAAAATTTAATTAAAACAAGTTGATGTCTTTCTGGCACAGAGTAGACAGGTATCTGTAACACAAAAGCCACCAGCACAATTGACATAAATTGGTGTTCTTCTGTGGCTGGGAAAGCAAGGATAGAAGTATTACTTTCTCCTCACCAGAAATGGACATTCCGTTTCAGGCACTGTGTATATCCACACTACGCTGGTGAAAATGAAGTACTAAATTTTTTTTTTTTATATCTGTCCAGAACTTCTTTTAAGCAGTAGGAACTGATTTCATAGCTCACAGCTCCTTCAGCAGTTAGCTAGGTTCTTAGTAGGTTTTATTACAGTTACAAGTAGTGATTAAACAGATATACACAGGAGAGAAGGATGAGGAAGGCACTTTTGCGGTGCAGCTGAGAACCTCCTACACAGACATTGAGAAAGTCTTTTACATTAATAAAAAAACACAGAATGACTGGGGCTGGAAGGCACCTCTGGAGATCACATAGTCCAACACCTCTACTCAGAGCAGGGTCAGCTAAAGCAGTTTGCCCAGGACAGCACCCAGTCACATTTGAATATCTTCAAGGATGGAAAGCATCCACAACCTCTCTGAGCAACCTGTGCCAGTGTTTGACTACTCTCACAGTAAAAGAAGATTTTTCTTATGTTTAAACAGAATTCCCTGTGTTTCAATTTGTGCTCACTGCCTCTTGACCTTTCATTTGGCACCACTGGGCCTGTCTCCATCTTCTTTACTGTATTGGATCTGACTGAGATGGAGTTAATTCTCCCCAGAGCAGCCCTCCTAGTACTGTGCTCTGCATTGGTAGCTAGAAAGGTGTTGATAACACACCAGTGTTCTGGCTACTGCTGAGCAGTGCTGGCACAGCATCAAGGCTGTCTCTCCAACATTTTNCATATCATCTATAAAAGATAAGAAAAGGAAGAAGGAAGGGGAGGCATTTCTCATCTTCCGAAGCAACCACTACGCGTACTGAAGCCCTGCTTCCCAGGAAGTGGCCAGACATCGCCTGCTGATGGGAAGTAAAGAATAACATCATTTTTTTCCTTTGCTTTTGTGCGCATGTCCTTTGCTTTCACTTTATTAAACTGTCCTTATCTTGACCCACAAGTCTTTTGTTATATTTTCTCTACCCAGTGTAGCTGAGGAGGGGGAGTGATAGAGCGGCTTTGGTGGGCACCTAGCACCCAGCCAGGGTCAACCTACCATTCCAATACCATGGAATTTACTCTTCCATCAGGTATTTATACACGTTGATAAGGTCATCCCAAAGGAGCCTTCTCTTCTCCAGGCTGAACAGTCCCAGCTCTCTCAGCCTCCCCTTTTCTGTCAGATGCTCCAAGCCCTTAATTATCTTTGTGGCCCTTTGCTGGACTTGCTCTAGTATGTCCATGTCTCTCATACTGCGGAGCCCAGAACTGGTCCCAGAGCTCCATGGGTCTCACCAGGGCCAAGTAGAGGCTGATTAAAGAATTTATCTTCTTCTATGTCTTCCAACTGGACCGATCATGATCCTCTGTGTGCTAAATATTTGACACCAGGTGACAGCAGGCAGCTTGAGGGTTGATAGTGCCTTTTTGGGAGGAAAAAATTGAGAAATTCGAGGATCAGACAGGCATATTCTCTGGACCTCATGTCTTGCAAATATTTTGCTTCAGATCCACTTCCATATGACTGTCATTCTTTACCAGTTCTTAGCAATAGCTTAGCCTTTTAAGACTTTAATTAAACTGTCTCACTAATGGACAGTTAATGATTTAAAAGGAAACAATTCACCAGTGTCGTGTCCCTCCATTATACAGCACACATTTTAATGGTTTGTACTGAATCAGTTGCTTATTAAGACCTTGAATATCTGAACAATCGTACTACATTTTCTCAAAATAACATAACATGATACAATGTGGTTAAAGTAGAGTGACAGCAAGAGCTGTGTCTTGAATGTAAATGCTGCATTGTACCATGGCAAAAAAATGTTTCACAAATCTAGTGAGTCAGATGTAGCCTTGAGTTTGGATGGTATTCAGCATAATGACATGGCACAGAACTAATTTCTGAACAGTCTCTCATCACTTACAGAGCCTACTCTATCATCTAGAGCCCGTGCAAGCAAAACTCCCAGTGACTTCAACAAAGCAATGCCTTAAAAATGAATTCAGGATAGTTCAGGGGGAAAAAAGAAGTCAAACTCAAATAGAAAAAAAGATCACTTTAGAAAGCATACAGCTTCTATCATTATAATATCTCTTCACTTCACAATCTTTCCCCAAAATGCTATTAAAGTATACTTAATGTGGGGATTTTTAGGAATAGGTGTCTGTTGTTTCCAAGGTCATGCAAGAGAACTGGCAAACAGCAATACCACAATCTATCCTAGGAGAAGAACCCTTGTCCCAGGATAGAGGAACTTGCAGCAGAGTTGTAGTTTTGTAGTACTGACTAGGATATGCTAATAAGTAATTTTGTACATCAAATTTTACCATTAAAATTTATCCTTAAAAATCTGAAGCAATGTTGATATTCAGCCTGATTTCCTTATTGACAGTAAACTCCATCCTGAGATAAAACCTTTCCTAATATACACCTAAAACATGCCTTGCTGCAGTGTAGGATCACTTGTCATTCTTTTCTTTTCCAGTTAATTATAATAATTGATTATATCGATCCTATGCTTTTTCTGAAAATGTTTGTGCATGAATGACTCAACAACGAATAGCCAGAACCACTTTGCTAACCCAAAACTTAGCAGCGGAAGATGACCAAGGATTAGAAATAGATTTATGTACTAGTGACAAGATGACACAGGCTACATCCACTAGCAAACTAGCTGCACTAGAGGCCGTACCCTGGCCATATCTTGTGGGTCAGCACCAGCCAGCAGCTAAGCACCACACAGTTGCTTGCTCATTCCTTGCCTCCTGCAGTGGGACAGGGGAAACAATAGGAAGAGCAAAAGCAAAAAAGACCTCATAGGTCAAGATAAAAATAGCTTAATAAGCAAAGGAAGGAGAAAGAGGAAAGGAAAAAAAAAAAAAAAAGCAAAAGAACAAAACAAGTGATGCAAAGGCAATGACTTACTACCTCTCACAAGCACAATGATGCCCAGCCAGTTTCTGGGCAATGTCTACCTTCCCCAGAAAAGCTCTCCCCTATGTTTTTATTTCTGAGCATGACATTAAATGGCATGGAATATCCCTTTGGTTAGCTTGAGTCAACTGTCCGGGTTGTGTCCCTTCCCAAGATCTTGTGCACGCCCAACCTGCTTGCTGAGGGGGCAGAGCTGGAAAAGAGAAAGCCTTGACACTGTACAAGCATTGCTCAGCAATAGCCAAAACACTGGTGTGTTATCAGCACTGCTTTGTCACAAAAACAAAGTACAGCACCACATGGAAGAAAATTAACCCCATCCCAGCCAGACCCAGTACACCATGAGATCTCATTCATGCCAGTATATTGTCTAAGATTTAAACCAGGAGGACCACATCCATTGGAAACAGGCAGTTAGTTAACCTGTGCCAACTCGTGGCACTATGTCTGGGAATTGTTTTTATTATTGTAGTGAGGTACAAATGAGGTGGAGATTGCTCAAATAGTTTGGCAAAGTAGATGATAAAGTTCCTGTGCCTGTAGTCTGACATTGTTTAATATCTTGGTATATAAGCCTGAGTCACATAAGTGCTTTTTCAAAGGAAAAGATAAATGAGACCTAGCCAATAGCAAGCAACCTGCATACTGGGGAATTTTGGGGATTTTTATTTATTTTTCTGTCTTCCTACAGATGCTAATGTAAACATCTTTGGAAAATTTTTGGCTCTCCACTAAATGTTTGGATTTAGTGTTTTTCTTTTTTCTTTCTCCCC
>VYZV01026461.1:67808-102253 GCA_013401275.1 Pandion haliaetus | reverse complement strand
CTACTTTAGACAAATGATTTTTTGTTTTTTTTTTTTTTTTTTTTTTTTGGATCCAACTCCATTCCCTCCTCCCTTTTGTCTGAAAGCTTTTTATTCATGTAGAATTGGTCCCTTGAAATCCCAACGGAGTGCAGCTGATTTCTAAACAGCAAAATTCTGCTCCCATACAGAACAGTCATTGAATTAGGACTGTTCAGAAAAGCAGAAAACATTCTTAGAAAATCTAGGGGTTTAATTCTAACAAGTGCAAAAGTGCTTATTTCTGTGTTTTAACTCATATAATGGTCACAGATCACAGTGAACTGCAGATTGAAAACAATCAGTTATTTTGTGTCAAAATCACAGTTTTAAACTGTTTACTTCTTGAGGTATGACCAAAGTTAAAAATGCAAGATTGGTCTCCTCCACTATTGTGTTCCATTATTTAATGAGATTATAAAATATATTGGTTTAATCTTCATGCAAATTGCTATGCCCAAATCTTTCTGTCACCCAGCATTACAAGGCTGACAGAAATGTAAAATCTAGACAATATCCATATAATTTGATCACCTGTAAGATGGAGGTTGGAAATTTAATTCTGGCTCGCAAATAGTTGGGGGAGGAAGTATTACAATTGGATTCAAAGGAAGCAGGATGTATCTGTAAGGCGAGTTACAGAATGGACAATGTATTAAAATAGAGAAGGCTGAAGTGCAATATGGCAAGTACATAGGGACTATTGTAAGAAAATTCTCCTATGAAACTATTAGCCAAATAAATTATTTGCAATATATGAGTGACAGTTTAATATCAAAAAGCTCTCTACACATTCCAGGATTATATATTCGGACTCCCTAACTCAGTTGGCTTTCAGCTAATAAACAGTTGAAAATAAAAAACTTTCTTCTCCTATATTTTAACAACAATCTACTATTCTTACAAAGAGAAGTCTCCACTGCTGGAAGGCTGAGTCACATAAGCTTGAACACTTTGCTTTACCCTCTGTCTGCTTATTTTCTGTAAGCTGGTTTGCAAATGTATACACTTTCTGCGGTTCATAGTAAAAAATGGAGGTAAGTGGTATTAAGTAGGCTTATTATAAGACACATTCACTCATGCTGTGCATGTCTCAGAAATTAAACGTGGACTGTTTCAATTTTCTCTGACTGCAGAGGCAAGTAATAGTAGCCATGAGTCTCGTATTGGTCTAGCTGAGAGTCTGGAATCAGAGAAGAAGACAGTTATACCACTTGTGGTCGTATCAGCCCTGACTTTTATCTGTCTAGTGATTCTTGTGGGTATTCTCATATACTGGAGGTAAGTTGTTTTTTGGTTGGTTTCTTTTTTTCAGTTCTAAAGAGCTCTGATTTGAAAAATGTGATTGACATTATCGAGCTGGTTTATAGGAGGGAGGCTGGATCTTGTCTCTCACCACGTCTTTGTATTGTTCCCAGTGCTGCAGTGACATAAAGCTGACAAAATAAGCTGGTTTCTGTTCAAAATGTTCATCTGCAATTCTTTTTGGTTGCAGTTTATTTCCATATTGAGAGATTTTAGTAAACAATTACTTGTGATTATTAATGCCTGGAAGCCAAGTGACTTAACAGAACACTGGGAAGAACAGGAGGGAGAAGAAAAATAAATAGCATGGCATGGGTTTGTTTCCTATCTTTCCAATCCTTTAACAGTTAAAAAAGGTAGTTGTCAATTTAGGATGAGAATCTATGGTCCTCAATAGGACTATGTGAATAAGCAATTTATATAGGACTGTAGGAGTGTGCTGTAGCTGACATTGTATGCAAGACAGAAATAGGATAGTTTAATGGTATTATAATAGTATAAATGTTTTAAAATCATTTACTGAGTAGCTCTTATGATGTTCTGTGATTAAAAAGTTGTTCTATTTTGTGATTCTACCAAACCAAAATTTGCTCCCCCAGCCTTTCAAACCATTCAGCGGGTAACTAAGGAAGCGTTTCATGTGCTGCACACACATCCTCAGGTTCCCTCATGGGCGTGTTTCTCTGTGACTTGATAAGACAGTAAGAAAAATTAGGCTAAAGAGAAGTGAAAGCTATAAGAAGTCATGATAACGTAATCAATGAGGGCAAAAGACTATATCTGTACTGTGAAATAAAACAGACCAGCTGGCATGGCACAGATCTTTTCTGTACAGCTGAAGTCTCTTCCCTCACGGCAGGGGGGGGAAGAGAGTGGCTGCATTCACATCACCTACTGGGGTTGGTCTCTGCCCTGTGCTAACCCTAAACTGTGTCAAGCGTTGTGTGAAATGATGCAAGTTGGCCTGAGCTAAAAGCATACCAAGAATCTAGTTAGCCATGTGACAGTGTGTGGCAGTGCTCAAGCCTTTGGCTCTGATTCATTGGTTCTAGATAAAGCCAGAGAGTCTTTCTAGGGACATGTCTGCTTAAGCTGTCATAAGGCTTTCAAAATCCATGCACAACCCTAACACTTCCTTGAGTGTGCAGTTTGCCAGAGAGGAAATACAGTGGTGGTCAGAAGGGGGAAATAAGTTGAAAAACTCCCTGCCATGGAGATTCTTGCTGTTTGGTGATTGCCAGGAACCTGATCCTGCTACTGCTTCTGCAGTGATAACACGTAAACTAGCAGCAAGAAACAGGACCTTGCTTTTCCAAGAGCTGTATGAACAAGCGGGAAGGCAGGCCCACACATCTCACAGATGCTTCCAGAGTTTGTTTCTTCCTCCCCCCCCCCCCACTCAATCTTGCTTAATCTAAAATGTATGAAAGTGGTGAAGAAACAGGAACTATACCCTAGACTGCCCTTTCGAAGTTACTGACTATTGTAATCTCTAGGCTATGATGTCAGAGTTGTGCTTACTGACTTTTCTTCTAGTCTCCTGACACTGGTTTTCTGTCGGCCCAGCAGGGTATGTCCCACATGGGGGCAGAATACATCCCGCCTCTGAACAGACTAGCCTTAAGAAATTGAGTTTGAGCTTCCTTTGTTCCAGGCAAGTGCACTAGTGAGTCAGTCAGCCTTCAGCATGATTAAAGACACTTTTGAGTGATGAATTTTCAGAAGCATTTCTTCTTTCCAAAGAGGGAGGTAGTTGCTGTAAGAATTGTGCAACTCATTTCTTAGTTTATGTCTAGTTGGGTAATGATACTGTCCATCACAAGATTTCCAGCTAACCACATTCGTATTGAGAACCTTTTCCTGCCTTTCATGTTATGCAACATGAACATTCATATTCATCTTCCAAAGGGTTTCATCCCCGATGCTAAATAGTATTTGAAATCTCTTCTATTTGCCAAAGAACACCATCCATTTTAAGACCCTGATTGTACAGTGCAGTTCTAGTAATCCTACATGTTACAAGCTTGTTTTTGTCAAATAACGTTGTGTTCATTTTGTATTCTTTCTCTGGGAATGAACAATTCTGTAACAAAGGTCTTTCAAAATAAAACAAAAATCCCTTTAGCAGTAATATCTTCTTGACTTGAATTTAATCTTTTCTGTATTTCTTGTGTACTACAAAATAAAATATGGAGCTCTTTTTTTGTTAATCCTCAAGAAAATTTTCTTGGCATTATGGTAACACTAGTAACATGTTTCTTATTTCAGAAGAATGAAACATAAACAGTATGTATTGTAGGCAGGACTTTGTGGCCCTCTTTCAAAGGTGCCAAGACCCTCACCTCTTTTTAAAGCCTGGGAAAAATCAGAACATTATCTTCATTGCTATGCAGTTTTTGTTAAGCCTGGAAAATATTAGTATAACGTCTATTAGAACTTTTATGGTTCAGTTGAGTTTATTTTGAAATAATTAGTGCAAGCTGTCAACGTTTCTTTTTATAATGCTTTTTTTTTTTATGTGGGCCAATTATTTTCGCTTATTAAATTTCATTAAAAGTTTAGGTTTGCAAGAAGTTATTCTGTATTCCTTTGGCAACAGTACTCAAAAAATTGCATCGGTATATCCTAGCCGGGTATTTGAATGATTAGTACTTTGAGTTGTTTTCACTATTAGCTCCTAATTTGAATATGCAAAAGGTGTGTTGAATATGAAAAAAGTGTGTTATTTGGTTTAAAAACCAAATAACTACCAAGAGCGACAAGTTCCAGTTTGTCAAGGTTAAAAAAAGGCAAAATTATTTTGTTCTTCACTTGAATGACTTGTATCAGAAAAATAATTCTGTACCATCTGTTGTTTGGGTTTTGGGTTTTTTTTTTTTACATGAAATTGGTAATCAGCACTTGAGGAAATTCCCCAATCTCTTCACTATCTCATTAGGCACAATTTCAATCTTTCTGTGATAAAATACTCATTTCTCTGATGGGGATGAAAACTTTCAATGGCAATATTGTCTAATTGCCAGTAGGAAAATATGCAATTTTTAACTACTCTAGTTCTGCATATCAAATCTTTTGTAATTCAAGCAATTTTCAAGCAATGTCATTTTCCTTTCATTTTTTCAGCGTGATTAAGATTACAGTGGAATAAGCAAGGAGATTCTTTTGCCTGTTTAATGGCGTTGTTGTCTGGATAGGGGTTTTTTACATCTTTAGAGGTAATTTTCTGTCCAAATCTGTAGTCTATCCCTCTCTGTCAGTATCTATCTACTTGACTGAGTGCAGCAGGGATATTTGAATCTCCTTGCTCTGTTCTTTTCATTTCTGGATGGCTTCATCATTCCTATTTTGCTGAATTAACTGTATCTGTTAAGGTGACTGAAATTGAAAGTTTCTCTATACCAACATATAATGTACTGGAAATTGCTTGTGCGTGTGTATACTGTTTTGGAACAGTTCATAGAAGTGATCAATGAAAATAAACCTGATGAAATTATGTATAGGAAGAAATGCCAAGCTATTTGTGCAGATCAATTTTTATAATGGTTATCATAAGAAGAGCTTGGAAAATAGTAAAATGGTAACAACTGTCAGTGGGAGTTGTACCATTCATGATTCTTTTTCAACAAATACACGTGAACCTCAGTAAGATGCTAGCTCTAATAATGTGAACAGCAAACTGCTAATGGAGTTTTAGCTACATTTGTATCTGTAGACATACTGAATACCAGCTGTCTGTCATGAAGTCTCCTAGAAGTTACATGGCAGCAGCGCTTCAGAAATTACCAACCCAATGAGAGACAACACCCTGAGTAGTCACTTAAATTTTAACTTTCCTCTATCTTTGAAACATAGCTGTCAGAGAATGTTGATTTTCTTATCCATGATTTGAACTGATGCCTTGAGTCCTGTGTTAGGTTTATGGAAACAGAGTTGAGAAGGATAGTTAAATTTGCACATGCAGAGACACACTAAAAACAGATGTAATTTTACAAAGGCCACACTCATCCATCCATGAAGGAAAGACTTCTTAACTATGTGACATCAAAAGTGCTAATAAAATTTGAAAATGAAAATTTCAGCTGACAAGCACTTAAAAAATAATTGGAACCATTTAAAAATGGAATAATTTGAATCATTGGATCTGCTGCGGATCCATTTAAAGATCCTTTAGATCCATTGAAACTTTAAATGATTGAAACCATTTAAAAATAAATTCTAGTAAGTGTTTGAGAATACCTATTGGCAGATATCCTGTGAGCACAAAAGACCCTGAAATTCTCAGAGAAAGAAGTAATTGTGCCTCTTAAGACCATTCTGGGTGAACGGTGGATATGCAAAAACCCATCCCGTCCCAGATGCTGCTGACTTCGGAGGTTCAGCTCCCTTCCTCGGCCGACGCAAACAGTGAACACCCTGCACACACATACACTTACACGCACACGCAGAGCCGTGCTGCTTTGCCTGCCTCGGTGACAATCCCAGTCAAGCTCTGAGCAGTCCCTGCCCCAGTGGAGAAGTAGGCAGCACATATCCTGAGCCAAGGTCCAAGGGCCCACGCGCAAGAAGAACGATGTCCTCTGCAGTCTGAGGCATAGTCTCATCACAAGTAGTTCACATTTAAGTGTTCTTTCAGATCTAGTATCCCTCCTGTTAAACTGAAGACCTGCTGCTGCATGCCTTCCTGTACAGACACTCTAATTAATTCAAGGGCTTAGCACTATCTCCATATATAAAGCATGTGTTCAAAGAAGTGTGGTGTCTAAATTACAAATTACAGTTTTAGGTTGAAGATCTAAATGCTGTGATGAAAGGTGTAAATTAAATAATCAGGTTAACATTGAATGATAGGACCTTTGTCTGGAAGTTTGAAATAGTCATCACTTTTTTCATTAACAACAAGTGATAATTAACGAGACGTGGTTATTAACATTAGGTTTAGTCATGAAGGCTTTCACTGCTGATGCAGAAGCAGATGGAGCGCCTATTTGTGAGTCTTATTACAGGTTAAGTCAACTGCTATGAATATGTCTCCCAAATGTGCTAAGGGTGTAATTTATTTTCATCCACAATTAACTTGTTAAAGATTAAAGATACAGTGGCTCAGGGAGGGATAGTGAATGTATGGCATATTATGAGGGCATTTTAAGTACTGCTTTAGATGTGAAAGCCATTATGCTAATTAAATTCTTTTTAGCTCAGTCCTTTCTCAAGCAAGGAGGTGACAAAACTCTGCAACGTTAGTCCATAAACTTTACGTGTGATCGTTGTTCATAAGCAGTAGGCATTAGGGGGAGGACATTTTTTCGTTTTAGAGCTTTAATGTCAGGCTGGTTGGCATGTTTGGCTGGTGGGTGCTGTTTTTAATAAATACAGTACATCAGCATTCTCTGTGCCCAGCAGGCAGGGCCAAACTTTCCAAAAGTGTTTCGTGATTTGAAGTGCTTTGATACTTGCCTACCTCTCACAGATATTTCGCCCACAGTCCTGAGACTAACTCTTGAGTATTATGCTAGCATTGAAACAGTGTCTCCCACCTCAGCAGCCACTAACTCTATGGGGTGCTAATGTTAGAGCCTCTTTAAAAATTTGAAAGATGTTCCCAAGTTCATCCTGAATGTGTTCTTGGTCTGCATCCAAAATTTCCATTTCTGAGTAAAACTAAGTACCTAATGGATAGTTTTACTCCAAACATGTCATGCAAAGCCAAAGCTCCTCCATGAACATCACAAATATGCTTTTAGAGGATTCTAGCTGGACTCCAAATTGAATTGCCATGTGAATAACCAGGACTATTTTGAATGCCACAATTTTCCCTTTGAGGTAGCTTTCCACTTTTTCTTGTGTTTTCCTAACACATTCGGAGAGTATCAGCATGTTTCCCAGAGGCTTAATTCAAATAAGCTTACCAAAGTCTTTATGTTCTGCATTAATGGTTCTGGAAAGAATTACAACATCCACATATTTCTTATGTATTTCTCAAAGTAGCTTCAAAATTTCTTTTTTATTATAACTGTTATGTGAGGGATTTTATCAGTGCAGTGATATAGGAACAGTACAGAAGAATTTAAAATAATAGTGATTACACAAAATAGGGAGCAATCATACAATAGCTTCAGCCAACAGCTTTNAGAAGCAGAATCGTGTAAATATAAAATGAGATTAGTATTTTCCTGATGCATATATTTCTTTTTTAATTTAATTAGTGAATAATAATTCAAATAGATTAAGTGACCCAGAGAAAAGATTGTTATTAGCATGTCTAATCATATGGAGATTTTTTAATTAAGGAGGCTTTGCAATGCTTACAGCAGCAGTTGGTTATTTAGTCCCTTGAATAGCTTGGACTCTTAACAGATGCTATTCTTATTATCTTCACATCTGGATTACAGCACAGATACAAATAACATTGTGGGTCATAGTTAAGGTTGATTCCATCTGTATTCATACATCAATGTTTTTGCAACTAAGCTAGCACCTCCTAGAGTTATAAATTCCCCTGTTTCTGTCTGTCAACTTCAGAAAGTCCTCCTTGGTTAAGGTGTCCCTCAGTGTCGCGATTACATTTCGAAAAATTGTTTAGCCCCAGTCATAGTAGTTCCAGAGCTGTCGTTTTATCTGTTACAGTGCATGTTGTCTTTTTAGTGCATTTCCATGTCTGCAGTAGGATCTATCGATGAATTACCAGAACTGATCTTGTACACTGCTCCATCTTCAGGCTAGCATAATCCCATGAAAGAGAACAGTAATTATGTGTGAGAATTTGGATAAGCAAGGAAGACAATGGCATTTTTTATACTTGGAGTTGTTGTGCAGCATCTATAGTAGCTCCTGATGCAGAGTTTCTCTTTCAGCTTTCACTATGTCTGATGTGTGCTCTATCTTCTGCCTCTGGTATAGGTAAAGATGCATGAACTATGTATTATGCTGAGTTAATGTAGTATCCTCAAGTTGTATGCATAATTTGGTGGTGTGTTGGGGAATATTTATGTTATAGCAGTAGTATTTGACACTCCATGAAAACTGGTTGTCAAGACCATGGTTTTCTTTCTTACTCAGTAACGCCAGAATTCCAAAAGGTCTCAGATAATGTTTTACTTTTTGCAATATTTATTTATGTTTCTTCCCCTCTAGGAAATGTTTCCAGACTGCTCACTTTTATTTAGAAGATAATACATCACCTCGAGTGATTTCTGCTCCCCCAGCTCCAATCTTCCCAGTCTCAGGTATTTTTTGTCAAGTGTTAAGTGGATTGGTGTTAGCTGTTGGAAGATGCTGCTTTGTATGTGTCCATATGAATTCTTCACATACTGTAACATCTGTAAACCAGAGATTTGTACCCTCTTGTACTAATAAACACAGGTGTTCTTGACATAGGCAGAGACTAGTGTTACTAATATTCTCTCCTGTAGGTAACACAGAAGAGGAATGTCCTCGCCTTACAGAGTTGACTCAAAGATACGCTGTGCCTTCTAGCCATTTGAGGTGTAGCCTCGCTAGAAATGGCTGCTCCTGTAGCCTTCTGAGCTACACTAAATAGCTCTAGTTCACTGTCACAAAGCAGAGGATTACACTAGCAACATGTTCTTTTGTATTTCTGCCTTGAATGGAATTTGTCACCAATGTATAGAACATGACTTACTCTTTTTCCCAGCAGGAGCAATATATGCCTCATCTATCTGCATTTCATTTGCAATTACAACGTTTTCTTTAACTTACAGATTTTACTAGCATAGTTACTGCTGGAAAGCTGTTTGTGAGCCTCTCATAAAAATGATACACAAGTGCAGAATATTATTAGCATCTTCTGGTTCCATATCCACCACAGTTATTTGGAGAAACTGTTTCTTTTCTTTCCTTCTCGAAAAGTATCAGAGGAGCATGCGCAGCCCTCCCAGCTTTTTCAACCTGAGTTGAATGAAAAGTACCTTAAATAAATGAATTCTGCAGCAGACCCTGAGCCACATTTTCACCCATGAGAAAAGGATATCTTGTTCCACAAGTAATGCTTTTGCAAACTGTGCTATTACACAGAGGGATGGGTTCCCTTGGAATGACTAAGGGAAACCAAATCAACCCTCGCGTAGATAACTAGTAAACACATTTAATTAAATAAATCCCAAACATTAGGCTTCTGTTGTAACTAAATTGTAGGCATCTTTAAATGCCTCTTGCATTGATTGCTGTTGTTGGGAGATGCATAACCTTTTTCGAAATGGTTAACAGGCAGGGATATAGCTTGCTTTCAGAAAACATGTGATTATATATGAATGTCAAGTGGCAATTATTATAGGAAATCTCTGCTCTTACTCTCTGTCATTAACTATATTGCAGTACAACTGTATAATTTTCTTGCAGTTTCTCCTGACCAGCTCACCACAGGAGATAGTGTTTTCCATTGTCATAAGACAGAATTGCACTTACAGTTATTCTGAGTGCTTAAAATATGTGTTTTGATGCTGGAGGTTTTCCATCTGAGATACTAATAATTATTAACTTAAAGAGAAAAGTGTTTCTAAGTGACTGAAAGATACATAAAATATTTTACGGAAAAAGCTGCAAGTACTGAGGAGATATTTTTGTTTTATCTGGCATGCAACAGATGTCAAGTGAGCAGTTTTTGTGTTTTCTATTGCACAAGTGTTTCAGCAGTATAATTTTACAACAATTGAGACTAACTGCAATGTAATACTGGCAAAGAGTGTAGAGCAGGAAGAGCATTTATGTAACTGCTAAGTTTAATTTTTATTATGACTATGATTAAAAGCACACTCCACAGATCACATTATATATTAAGTTTTCCTTTTGTAGGGTTTCATTGGCAGAGATAGGAGAATTGCAGTTATTCACAGAAAATGCTCTGGCACTTCACAGCATAATTCAAAGATGCATTCAGAACAGATAATGAATTACAGGGTAATATTAGGTCCCACTGTCAACCTTTAAGTAGTTTCAAGTGATACCTGCCATCTAGATATAAAATATATTCCTGGAGTCAGAAGCAATTGAATTAGGAGATTAGCACCAGCAAGGAAATAAAACAGTAATTAGACCAAACCTGAGATCTCTTTCTCCTTTACTGTGCCCGCTCTTAGGGTCATTTACCTCCCCTTCTGGTTTTGTGTTTGCATATCATTAGAATAAACACTTCATGCCAGGTTTCATCTTCAAAGTGTGAAGATAGTGTTACACATTTTTTCAGCTTCTCTTAGGCTTGACTGGATAAATTCATTTTTCGTATTCAGATCCATTCATGTTAAGTGGAAGACCAGATGGATCTCAATACAGATCAACAAATTCTTGGTAACTGAAAGCTAAAATTATTAGCTGGCCTAAATGCTGAACATCTGTTGATGTAAATAACAGGTCCTTGTTCAATGTTTTTGATATTTCTTTCTCATATGAAACAGTGATGAAATTACAAATTGTGAAATAAACATATTTTTAATCCATTAAAAGCTTAAAAAAAAATTATTCTTCAGAACCAAAACTAGCTGAAATAATGTCGTCCTTTAACAGGTAATTAACAGAACAGATGACTTTGTTTACATAGCATATTTGCAGGAAAGACAAGATTAAAAGTCCCAAAGGTTTTTGACATGATCCCTAATGAATGTTCTACACCAGAGTGTTTTTCTGTATTTGTATAAAGTAAAAAGGGGATGTCCTGAAATATAAACATCAGATGGAAAATTCAGACTCAGTATCAGGACCCAGAAGTTGCACAAATCACATTTATTGGCTGAGAATGTAGATACTGTCTTTGTGGGTATGCAGAAAGTGTCAAACTTAAATCTTTCACTTAAAACTTGAAGTATAAAGCCTGATGTGAAAATTTGCAGTCAATACTCCCAGGGTCAGACATAAGATTATTATTAATAGGTAATCATAGAATCATGGGGAGAATGGGGGAAAAAATCCCTGCTGGAAGTACTCACTAATGCAGTAGAAGATGGAAATTAGTTGTTGTTTCCTTTGGATGCCAATGCAAACATGCAACACATCAGTTAAAATTATACTACTGGCATAAAGCTGCATTAATTTAGTAGGCTTGGCACTGTGCAGCTAGTCCATGTACTGTATCAGAGTCCCAGTGCAACACTAAGGAGCCTAAAGCACCCAGACGACTCTGCCTGATCATTCTTTCTTTATCAGTATTATTCAGAGCTCTGCCCCTACCCCCTCCCTTTGAACATCTTGTAGCAAAGTGCTAATCCTCCCATTTCCCCTTGACTTCACAGGGAGTTCTAAGTGCTCTTCAATTTACAGACAAGCTCAGCATCTTGCAGAATCAGCACTTTGATTTGGGGGGCTTAAAGACAGAGAAAGAACCTAGAAAGGCATTTTCTATATCTTCTTTCCAAATAGACATTTAGAAATGTGTAAGTGTTTGAGAATGATTTTAGAAATGTTCACGGTGTTAAAGCGTTTTTACTTTTGTGGGAGTTGTATATCCAAAGTTCATGCCAAAAATTTTATTTCAGGATGTTGTGTGCATTGCCTACATATGAGCTGCTTTATATGTCACTGGCTTTTTATTATTCATAAATATATTTTTTGTCTTTTCCCACCCCTAAGATGATGTTGGAGCAATTCCAATAAAGCATTTTCCAAAACATGTTGCAGATTTACATGCAAGTAATGGTTTTTCTGAAGAATTTGAGGTATGGCTCTATGATGTCATCTTTCTTCTTAGCACATACAAATAATGTTAAGTTTAAATGCCTGGAAACAAAGAACTGGGCATTGCATTCTGACTTGGGGACTAATTTCATAAATGCATGTAAATATGAGCCCAGTAAGGGGCTTTATGCATAAAGACTAGGGAGATTTATAAAAGCTAACAGGACTGGGATGCAAATGGGAATGTTTATCACTGTGATAAAATACTAAAATGATTGTGTGAATAAACTATGCAAAGATAATGCAATCTATATGATTTATCAGATACAGTTGTAGATCTAAAGCTTTTCCAACACTAATGCCACTTGAATTTTGCAGAAGCTACCTACATTTGCTTGTTCCATTTACAGAGAAAAAAAATGGAAGTAATAATGCGTACACGTGGCAAGACTTCTGATTAACAGGGGAGCTAATGTAGTCTTCATATGTGGTAGTGAAAGCTTTACAGTTCCTTTCCTAAAGTATATGGTTCATAAGAGGTATTTCAAAATTTTGAATCATATGCTCTCATCATATAATGTTACTATCACCATATGTAACTAATGAACTTCATTGTTTTTCACATTCATACGCATTACAAGCAATTTAAAGATAGATATGTTCTAACATAAGTCACATAAAATAAACATTATAAGCCCAAACTCTGTAATTAAAGCTGTGCTATTAAAATTCTCAACAAGTGATTTCTAACAAAATCAGCCAGTTGGGACGGAAACAAGTTTTTTGTTGATCTCTATTAATTTAAAATATGATCGTAATATTCCTGCTGCAAAAACAACAATACCGAACGTAAAAAAATTCATAGTTTTGCATCTTTTGGTTTTGCTTTTGTTTCCCCAGCCAATGTATTGTGATCAATAGACAAAAAATTCCATGTCATTCACCTAACCTTTATCAGCAATTTTTCTCCGATTCATTTAACATTCCGAATATCCATCTGATTGTGGGACCAAACCTGTAAATACTTGTGAATGTCCAGTACATATTCATATGTTACATGCATATGTGCTGACAGGACTGGGCTCCAGCTAGACTGGATGTTAATAAGAACAGATGTTGAAGAACTGTGTGTAAATACAACGGTAACAAAGTTCTTTCATCATTATCGAGGACAACAATACAGAAATCAAATTGTTCATCCTAAATTGTTCTTTTCCTAAAATTGCTCTTTTCCTAAGTTACAGCAGTGATCCAAAGACCAAATATACTACATCTTGCTGTGCTATGCCTGCACCATCTGAAATATTTCATGCTTGTTTTAACTATTACAAAAAACTGAATGTCCTCATCATTTCTTGGAGATCCTTTTTGGCTTTATAGACTACCCCAGAATTAGTGTCCTGGTCTTTTCTCTACCAATAAAGAACTTAGAAGACATGGAAAAATTGAAATATAGTCATTGTCTTTGCAGAGTCAGCATATAGTTGGAGAGTACAGGGGTGGTTCAGGGTTTTTATTTATATTGCCATAAAACAACTCATATTTGAAATCTATTCTCAGACTGGTAACCACTTTTCATATATATATTTAAATAGCTGAAGGTGATTAATATTAAAATAATTATTAAAATTAATTATTAAAATAATCCTAAAAAGTGTTGGGAAACATTTTTATAGTACTTTTAGTGATGACAACATATTTCCTACTTAACAATGTGGACCTTATAAATGCTTGAGTTCCCTGTCAGTTAAAGTAATCAATAAAATAAAATAAATTAATTTTGTGAGTCTTACAGGCTTTGTGCCTGTCTTCTCAAGCCTGTCTCTGTCTTTATAAAAACTTTGGGTTCATTGAGAAACTGCTGGCAGACTGAGGGCTGTCATGCTGCCCTTCACCAGAGTGCCGTGAGGCTGGCTGAGCCGCACGCTGTCCTGCTCCAGTGAAGGTTTTACAGCTGAATGCAAAAAGAGCAAAAGCATTCCACAGAGAAACTGATGCAGTTATAAGGACCAATAACAAATCCAATGAACAGTTAAATATATAGATAATCTGCCTAAAGTCAGTGATGTTGCTCATATGTATAAGCTTTCTCCAGCCTAAGGTCTAACATTAAAGCTAAAGATAGGAAAACAGGCACCAGTATTTTAACAAGAAAATCACCTCTTGTTTCCTTTAAGAGTTATGTAAAAATATTCAGCTTTGTTGTTATTATGGAGATACATATTGCATGACCATAACTGTTTTCCATATAGTAATTGTAATTTATATAAACACTTTTATCCATTTGTTCTGTGCTGTGGAATTTGATTTTTTTTACTTTTTTTGCATTCATTCCCTCATTAGACACTGAAAGAGTTTTATCAGGTAAGGAATTATTTCACTGCATTTTTTTTTAGCAATGAAGTAGTTGTAAAATATCATAGATAATTGGGTATAAGGTTGTGGTTCTTTTCATGCTGACTTACTGTATTTTAAGACATTTTATATATCTTAATACTTACTAAAGTATGACATACATTTTTTTTTTTCAGGAAATCCAGAGCTGTACTGTAGATCTAGGTATTACATCAGACAGCTCTAATCACCCCGACAACAAGAATAAGAATCGATATATAAACATTGTTGCTTGTAAGTAAATGCATCACTTGGTGTTTTGGTTAAGAAATAAGTATAGACTTATATGTTATTAGAGGGAAAAAAATACCTCTACGCTGAAAGCTCTGGCTACTGTTCAGCAAAATGCTTGGAGACGAGTAGCATGAGATTTCACATCTCTTCAAGTTAGTCCTCTGGCATTCTGCTGCTTTGATGGGCATGTGTTAGCAAGGCATATTTGTGTCTTCTGTGATGACCCAAAGGGAGTTGGGAGATTTCATTATAATGCCATTATAAAGCCAAAGAAGCTGTGTTTTGATTGCCAAAATTAATCCGTCTTTGATCTGGAATAATGGTTTATCCTCTCTACGAGCTTCACAATCCCTGGATATATTTACTGTCATATATAAATATAAATGTACTGGGTTTATGTTGTATTGTGCCCTGCCATGATGTAATAGACCAGCTTCATTAGCCAGGGCACGTTTTCTCATTGCATCGCCTTTCTTCACTATCCCAGATTTTTCTTTTCTGAAACACATCTATTCAGTTTTGTTAATCTCTCTTTGAAGCTATTGCCTCTGGGCTTTTGATCATTTTGGTGGTTTAATATATTTTTCTTAACTGTCTATAGTATTTCAATTTCATTCTGATAACAAGAAGCTCTAAATTAAATATACGTTCAGCATTCAGCATCACTAGAGCTTAATAGAAAAAGAGGCACAATCAGCCCATCTGGCAGAAGACGGTGTAAACCAGCAGTAAGAAATCCCATTCCACCTGGCTAAAGATACCTCTAGAGGGATGGAAAGTCAGGGATTTTCCTCTGCCACTCTGTGTTTGTACCTGATAGTACAAAAGGTGCCAAACCTGTGGCTTTTTTACCAAAGGGCAATGCATAAGCAGCTTAGGGCAGCTCAAGTAGCAGGAATTGCCCAGTGCAACTGAATCGAGTCTCTAGTCCTTATAATCAGTGCAGGCTACAGAAAGGTTCAGCTCTCCCTGAGGCAGCCACTGCGGAGCTCTTCAGCTGACAAGCTTTAACTTGGAATTAACGTGCCTAAACACTGGTGCCTACTGTCATTTGAGACATCCCACTGCACAGGCTGGACGCAGGACTTAGAGAAGACCCATATCCCTTCACAAGCAGCAGCTGGAGGCTGTAGGGGAATATGTCACAGGGCCTAAAGTGACCGCGGGTGCTGCTGATCAGGCAACTAAATTCTGAATCCCTTGAATCCTTGGATTCATTAGTTTATTTTTCTGCAAACTAGCATTTTGAATCTGATTCATGTCTAAGCACAGGGTGTTTGCATATGTGATTGTCACTGTATTAATCTTATGTATTGTAAAAATCCATTTCAGTATTTTTTAAAAAGTTTTCTTGTAGAAAGAATATAATTCTTGCAGAAAACTATGCTTATTTTCTTCCTTGTTTTACTACAGATGATCATACTAGGGTTAAATTAGCACAGCTTGCAGAGAAGGATGGAAAACTGACTGATTACATTAATGCCAACTATGTTGATGTAAGTGCCTTTTTCTATCTGCCGGCCTATTCATTTGTCAGCCTTTTCTGTAGAAACTGATGTATGGAGGTGAATAGACTTGATAAAAAAAAAGCATCACAATATGACAGATTTTGTTAAAAAAACCCTAATGATCTAAGTTAAGCCTACAACGTTAAAGCACAGGTAAAACTCCCAATTCTTTCTTGAATCCATCTTGATATTGTAGCAGCTGCAGCTTAGTGAAGAGCTTTATGAAACAAAAAAATGTTCTGTAACATCTGAGTTGTTTTAGAAGCATTTTGCATCTGAATGTTTGTTCTTTTATACATTTTTGGTAAGTGGTTAATTCTTCTGTCTGAGATAATCTCATGAGAGGAAGATGCCATTCAGCTGAGAGCCTCACTGAGGTACCATTTATTCAGTTTTTGTTGCCTAGTAATTTACATGTGAATGATCTTGATTCATTTTTTAAACCACTATCATAAAAGATGACTCATAAACACTATCATGTCAACATTCTGCGGGAACATGGCACTCGAACATATATCCAGTTTGTTGGAATGATAAACTTTGACATAACAGTTGCATTCATATGTCATGTGGTACCACAGGGTTTCTGCAATTTGGATAGTTATAAATTCAAAAGTACTTAAAAGCTTTTGACATTCTTTAAAAATAGATACATAAAATGTCATGTACTCCTCCCAACCTTCTTTTGCTTGCGGACTGTGATTTGACAAGTGTCATTTGTTATATTTCAATTTAGGGCTACAACAAGCCAAAAGCCTACATTGCAGCTCAAGGACCACTAAAATCGACAGCAGAAGATTTCTGGAGAATGATATGGGAACATAACGTAGAAGTTATTGTGATGATAACTAATCTCGTTGAGAAAGGAAGGGTATGAGTACCTTTGTCTCTTATTTATTTCTGTGATGTTGATAGATCTACCTCTAACAGACTCCTTTCTCTCTTTTAAAAATCTGGTTTAGGCATTTATTGAGTCAAAATGCAACAGTTTGTAGTAGTTGCTTGTACTAGGATTGGCTAAAGTTGAGGATTTGTAGTATGGAACTAAAGAAAACATTTAAACTCAGCTGTCAACAAGTCTTGAAAATACCATGTTCTAACTACAAGAAAATTGTCTTATACTGAAAAAAAGACTTCTTGTATATATTTGGGAGTGGCCAGACTGTGGACTTTGTGCCACATTCTGCTAGCAATCTGCTGTACATCATTCTCTTTCTCAGGGGCACCTTAGACCCTGGAAAGGAGAAGGCCATAGTTCAGGTGAATTTTTCTGGATATTCGTTGGCTGCTCCCTGTTAACACACCATGGGACCCACAGTTCCTTTCCTAGTACATGACTAGATCCACATTTTTCCAGTGAGACAAAATGAGGTCAAACCCCATCACAGGATGTGTGTTTCTCTGGTTATGTGATGGGAGTATGCATGTACCTTGGGGTCACATGAGGACACCTTCCATCACACTTGCCACATGCTGGCAGTAATGCCATGTCTTGTCATATGACCTATTAAGATCATCTAACAGATGATACAGACACAGCAAAAGCAGACAAGGGCCACGCTGAGAGTACCACTTCATTTATAATGCCATGCTACAAACATGTACTCTTCTAGTACTCCTATAGAAGGTTGTATGGCTACCCAACCAAAAGACTGGACATCATGGCTCTCTACTGTATATTCTGGCCACACACAAGCTCACCCTTACCCTCGCTGATCAGATATATACTCTGCCCATGCTACAAACTAACCAAAAGCCACATATGACTCCTCTGATTTGAATGTATTTCTATTTTTGCTATAGATTGTCTGTTATTTTCTTTAGATTTTAGAGTGCCTATAGAATGGCAAGTTCCACAATATTAGAGACCTTTAACTGTGATAGTATGATTTAAAACTCTCTTTTTTGGAGTATTCCAAATAAAGAACATCTTTGCACAGGCAACTCTCTTTACAGCATAAAATACACATTATTTGTTCTCTTACACTGACGATCATGTCTATTATAAACTGGGTATATTGAGAGTCCCTGTATGTTTTTGTGGTTGACTCTGATCTTCAAATTTGAACGTTTCCGCTTGTTAGTGATATTTTGTTTTCTTTCTCTTTTTCTGTTTTTCATTTGCTTTCTAACAGAGAAAATGTGACCAGTACTGGCCTGTGGAAGGTAGTGAAGAGTATGGGAACTTCTTGGTTACTCAGAAAAGCGTTCATGTACTTGCCTATTACACTGTGAGGAATTTTACTCTTAGAAACACCAAGATCAAAAAGGTTTGTGGCAGCCTGAAAACATAGTTTGGGCAAAAGGGAGTGTTAAAAGTTGCTCAGAATATGTTTTAAGGCAGTTGGCAGCTTTTTTCTGTTGTATAGGTAAAGCTGAATCCTGTAGGTCTCAGCCAGCCAAGATGCTTATCAGCTTCAGAGTTAATTTGACCAGATCAACAAATTGAGAAGGTACTGGCCTGTAGTACTGGTGTGATGTAGGACCGTCAGGGAAAAGGCTGTGATCACACTGGAGAGTTGATGTGGGCTTTGCCTGCCTGGTGAGCAGGAGGATACGGGTTCAGAAAGAGAGCAGTTAGTAGAAAACATGGCATGAATTAAATCATCCACCTCAGCTATCCATTTTCCTTTTTAAGGACTGAATTTTTACCCCCACACAGGTGAATCCACACCTTGTTTTACTGTAATCAGAACCAGCATGCTCTCAGCTCAGCAGTGTGACATTGGCTACTTTGATGGGCTTTGTGAGAGCTTAATTTATTTCAGCCACCTAAATGTTACACATCTAGTCTGTCAGCCTCCCGGTACAATTAATGGCTAAAGTACAGCACTTACTGTCAAGTAATTTATTCTGCCTATTTTAGGAACCAGTCTTTGAATGAGATGAGTTGCTCTCTGAAGGTATCCCTGCCTCTGAGTTGCCATTGAGGGAGGGAGCTTAGAAAAACAGCCTACACAAAGCTACTTCCCTTGTAGATTGCTAAAGCTGAGTGAGGTGAATCCTAACCTTTCTCTCTGCTGAGCAGAGGAGTAAAGTAGCAGAAAAGGCTGGTGACTCTTAAGAACATCTGTAATTTGTGCTCTTAGCCTTTGTGGCTTTCTAAGGGACAGTGCCAGGTCATTTTTCCATTCAGAGGGCAAGCTGATGGGACATAAGCACTGGCCCTTCCTCTTCTCTTTGAAAGCTGAAATATTCTGAGCTAGGTGGCATGCTGTTAACTAAATAGGGACAGTACTAATTCAAGAACTATCAGGCACAGAAATAAAATTATGAAGAGTTGCCATTCAGATGTGGGCTGCTTACATATGGAGTTATTTTTCTGTTGCAGGGTTCCCAGAAAGGGAGGTCTAGTGGACGTATAGTAACTCAATACCATTATACCCAGTGGCCTGACATGGGTGTTCCAGAATACACGCTGCCCGTGCTCACCTTCGTGCGGAAGGCATCGCATGCCAAGCGCCACGCTGTCGGGCCTGTTGTGGTTCATTGCAGGTGTGGTTTTTACCGCCATAAGGTTCACTCTGCTTTTGTTTTGCAGATAAAAGATTTTTTCAGTGGTGGGTTAAGCAAAATTTCACTCTCACATTTAACAATTCCTGATGGAATAAGATTAATTTCTTAGCTGATATTTCTATCCTTGGTAAGACCAACTAATCAACTGTCTGTGCCACTTCTATAACTCTCCGTAAACAAGATGATGCTGCTCTGCACTATGTTCTTTTTTTTTGCAAAAATGCTTTCCTTTTTACTTTTTTGCACATTTCTATACTACTCTCTTGATTCCTATGAGCTTACCAGATACATATATATAGCAGTAATTGTTTCATTTCTGCAAATATATCATTAGGAAGTTTTTGGCTCATGCTTTCTTTGGTGCAGGGATGCTCTGTAATCCTAAGAGGAGCTCTGTCCACAAAAGAAGACTCACTCTATTCCTGGCTGAACTACAACTCTGCTGTTTTTAACATTACTCTGCGCTCTAGCAGTCATTTGCAATGGAGAAGCATTCTGGGGAACGGTTTGAGGTCTGCATGTGCTGCAGTGTGCAGGCAGGTGTTCTGTCAGTGCTCACTAAAACTGGGCAGCTCAGGGAAAATCGGTTAAAAAGGGCTTGTAGGGCCTGGAATGACTTCACAATGCCCGTGAAGGACCGGGTTATTGTAAAATATATAAGCAGGTTCTGGTTTTCCACTGTAGTACCTCACCTTTGATGGAACATTTGGAAAGAGAACCTCCTCATGAATTCTGTCCTTCTGGAGCTGACTCTGAGGAAGCCAACAGGTAAAGTTGCCTCACAAATGCTGCAAATGAAGATATTTTATTTCTGGGATGATCTAATCTGACTGAAATCTGTTTTTAGCTTGGAAAATGGAAATTCCACATTTTGGTTGTTCTGCTGCTATCTAGATCCTGCCTGTTCTTGGGAAGTTCAAAATAAGTTTCCCCAAAATACCAAGTCTGAGATCTATACCAGCGGGCTGAGAGATCAGTAATACATTATAATGTCAATTAAATTGAGTTTTTAAAAAGTGAACAGTGGTAAGTTGTGTGGCTTCAGTCAGACCTCTCCATTGGGTCATAGGTATAGCTCACCTCTGTAGGCAGTTTTATTCAGCTTTTAGTTCACCTGTCCCCATGCACTATGGAATTCCAAAGGAGTCATCTCATGTTAGAAATGTAACTTCTATTTACCTTTACAGGCTGTGTGGAGGACACATAGGAGGGACCTCATTAAACTTTTTTTAGCTATTTTTATGTTTTGGTACTTTTCATTTTTCTTATTTCATAACAAGTACAGATGTTATCTGGTAATCTTTATACTTCTTTTGTGTCTAATAGTGTATTGATAACCTGGACCTTTCAGTTTTATATGATGTTTATTTAGACAGTTTATTACAGCAATCTGAGCTTACACTACCCATGCTTTGTGCCACCTCTGTGGAAGAAATGAGATGACTGAATTAGCATGGATGGACTGAGCTTGGATCTGCCTGTAAGGGACCATGCAGACCCAGCACAGTGTCGCTGTCAAGTTACATGTGCCAATACACATAACATTTTCTCGTAATTTAGAGAGGAATTACAACTAACTAATTCCCATATATGACTAGATAACAAAAAAATGACCTCTTGACCTTATACTCCTACCCAGGTATTTTATGAAAGAAGAAGCTGGGTTTTAATCTTACAGTACAGTTGGGATTGTGCTAAATGAGTCAGAGGTCATAACAGGAGTGAGTTGATTAACCCTTTCTTCTGCATCTTCCCTTTTTAAGAAGGGTTTCAACCATTGCTTGCCCTCTTAGCTGTATCTGGAGAGCATTAACCTTATTCTTTTACAGAGGTACTTTCAGCAGCTCTGCCACTTCCTGGGGTTTTTCTCCGTCCGGTATCTTTGAAATCTCCTGTATCTGTAATCGGTGGCATAATGCAACTTTCCCTTTAAAGTGATGAGTGTTTCAACACATTAACTGTGCCCAAATGTTGACATATGCCACTCTCTCTAGGTATACTTGACAAAGTATCCTAAGGAATATCAGAAGCCTGAAAATTGCAGACCTGCAAGAAATTCCTTAGTTCTATTTCGATTGATACTTCAAAAAGTGATAAAAATTGATACTTTAAAAATCATTGGAGAAAATGATCTTTAGATCTTTTCTTGCGCACAGAAAAAGATGAGTTGGATTTTTCTTCATTATGAGCCTTGAAGCTTTAACAAAGTAACAGAATCATATAATAATACAATTTGTGGAGGAAAACCTTCCCTACACAGCAGTTTGTTGAAAAAGCTATGTATAAGAAATAGTTCTTTTCATTATTGTTTTACTTCAGGCTCAAGACTATTTTTTTTTTTATAGTGCTGGTGTTGGAAGGACAGGCACATACATAGTGTTAGACAGCATGCTGCAGCAAATTCAGCATGAAGGGACAGTCAACATATTTGGATTCTTAAAACACATACGTACCCAAAGGAACTACTTGGTGCAGACTGAGGTAAGACTAAAATCTATATAGTGAAAGACCATTACAGAGTATTTCTATTTTGCAGGAGGAGAGATGATACAGTCTTCTTTTTGGCACCACCAGACAGACTAGCAGCCAGTCACCAGACTGGACTTTCCCTTTTGCTTCCCTTGGTTTTATACAGACATCCTTCTAGGCTCATTTAGAGCAATGCACTAGAAATTACCTATCTATGGGCTCTTTTCTGTTTATTAGGGAGGACTCAAAGAGAGAAAGTCTGTATAAATCATGCTTCCCGCAGTAGCACTTTCTTGGCAGGGCATGCATTTTTGTCGTAGATTTTTTTAAGGGAACACTATTGTTAGGTGTTCAGATCTTCACTGAACCTGATCAAACAGTTGATATCAGGCAATAAAAAGTAGGAAAAAAAAGCAGTTTCAGACAGAAGATTATCTATAGCTACTTTAAACTGAAGATTATATATAGAATAGTGAAAGACCAGAAGAAACCAATAAGGACAACAGCAGGGCATTTGAAAGCCTATTTCAGGTTTCAAGAACAGGTGGTTAGATTCCCCAGTGCCTTTCAATAGAAAACAAGTTAATCAACAACAGCATGGGTGCTTGTTCAAAGGATGTGAGAGAGGAAATAGAGGATAGCAGTAGGAACTGGGAGTGAACACTTTATTGCAAGAAAGACAGGGAGAGTTGCATAACAAGCTCACTTGAAAATTTGACTCAAGGCTATGCTTGCATTTTTAACTGTTCTGTGAAGATGAGACACCACGGGTAGTGGGAATTTGGTATTATATATACATTGCATGTGTAGTTCAATTGTGCTTGTAAATGTGTTCTGTCACTGCAGAGGGACAGCTTTCACTGTAGAGGGTTGCTTTTGAGAAAACTCCCCTACAGCAGGATGCTGTGAAGAAATACTGACCAAGTCAGAAGTGGCAGCTTAGCCAGAGTTGTCCAGGGGAATCTGAAAATAATTAGAGCTCAGATGTTTGGTTTTATTTTCCTAGGAGCAATACATCTTCATTCATGATGCATTGGTTGAAGCGATACTCAGTAAAGAAACAGAAGTCCTTGAGACTCACATTCATGCCTATGTTAATGCTCTCTTGATACCGGGACCAACAGGAAAGACCAGACTGGAGAAACAATTCAAGGTGAGCTCTCCAAAATAATAACACAAAAAGCTTTAGGCTTGCAAGCTTGAATGACTTAAAAGTAGGCATCTCAACACAACTTTCATTAGCTTTCTCTATCTAACATTTAACTGCTGAGCCTAAATTCAGAGCAATTTAATAAATGCATGCAGTCAGTTGGGACAAAAGAACTACTTTCATTCTCTTAAGCAAGGAATTTAAAAAAAAAAAAAAAACCCAACAAAAAAACAAGAGCATGAGAAATAGGCCAGTAAGTAGATTTTGGAACATCTAACTACTACATGCCTTTGCACGAAGATCCCAAAGGTAAAACAACACTCTGGAAAGATGTCATTCTGGCAAAAATGTCATGAGCTATATTGGTCAATCAGCATATTCCTCTCAGTGTACAGCACTAGCTAGAAGACAGACTTTACCTCAGCAGGCAGTAAGTGAACACTTTGGTGCTTGTGGATGTGGAGCTCATTGTGTACAAGCACAAGACTTCGAGTCACCCAGAGAAAGAGCAGACCCAGCTGGGTAACAGCTCATTGATTCACGGGGAGAGTGGGAAGGCAAGCTCGCTCACTGGGTGACTTATAGAGGAAACACAAAAATCCTACCTTTGCAAATAAATTTGAATTCAGAGAAGTGAATCACACTTAAATGTTTTCCAAATTATGTGGCAAAACAGACTTTGCTCTCCCTAATTTAACAGGAAATGAATTATTAGAACCTTTCTCTCTATGGATTTTAATTCTAAGGAGGACTGCATGGGATAGTGTGTATTCTTTCTGTAATTAGCTATTGGGTCATAAATAAAAAACTGAAGCAGATAAGTCCGTAGATAATGAAGCTATGAAAAATATTAATATATTTATTTTCTGAAGTATTTTGGTCACATAGGCACAGTAACTAGTATTTCTTCAAGATAATGAATAATACAGAACAGAATAGGAACAACAATCCAAAGGATTTCACAGTTTGCTGCTGTCCTGGCTTGAATGGTCCAGCAATGTTGCACTGTTTTTTCCTAGGGAAAAGTAGGGACTCTTATCTCAGCTGTGATTTGCTTGGAGAAATAAGCATCCCACCTTTCCTACACAGATGAAAGAATAAAACACATAAAAACTAACAGAGTGTGTAAATATATACAAACATGGAGTGTGCAGTGCAAATTGCAGGAGCTGTGTAGAGCTCCAATTTCAAGAGCTTAAATATTATCAAAAAGGGACATGTCTTATTCAATCTCATTTTCCTTTGCAAGCTAAAATTATTAGAATAATAACAAAAATGTGGAGTCTTGTTTTACTGAAGAACTGCTTTAGATGAAAAAAATTGTGGTCTAATTTGTTTTGATGGAACATCCCTGGTTTGCTATCTCTTTTTCCAAAGCAGGCAGCTTCTGAAGGCTACGTATGCTCAGCCCAAAACAGCACAGAAAAGTCTTTTGAATTCTTTTGAACATTCTGATTAATCTGGTTTATTTTACTAGAGATTAAAAAAACCCTAAAAACTAGGGAAAACCTGCTTTCCAAACTTACTTCATGTCTCAGCAGTGTATATACACCATTGTGGTGTGTGTTTATATATATATACACTTGTTCCTTCTCATACTCCTGTCTGTTTGAATTGTATTAATTGAAGCAAGTAAGTCAATGAGACCCCTGCAGATCAGTCCCATTTTCCTCTCACAGCTTTGGAGAGAAAATCAGGAAGTTCATAACTGGGTTATCTAGAGCTGCGCCATACCAGGAGCTATACTATCTGTATAACAATGCAGATTTTTCTGCACCGGCATTTACTGTTTACCAAAACTATTTAAAGTTACACAAACAGCTGTGCAGGCAAAATGGAAGTGACTGGGGTGGCAACAAACAGTGGGGGCCTGCATGTGGGAACGACATGAAGTGGCATTTCCTTCAAAGACATGCTTATGGGCCTAGGGTTCAAGAATCATTTGAACTGATAAAACTGTGAAGAGAGAAGATTCTGATGACTTGCTAACTAGTTTAGCCAGATAACGAGGTGCCTAAAGAGGGACAGCTAACCTGCAGTATGTGCACCCTTCTGTTTAATGCAGCTAATGAAGGAATGGCTTTTGTACAGTGACCTATTTTTTTTTTTTAAATTTAATCGTTTCAGTTACTGAGCCAATCTAACACACNACTCAAACAGTGTAACAGAGAAAAGAACCGAACTTCATCCATCATTCCTGGTAAGCTTCTTTAAATCGGCTTCTCAGGGTGGCAAAATGTTTACAAACTGTGTATGTCAAACTTTTAACTTTTCCCCAGGAAGAGCTGAAGACATCTGCATTGGTGCGGAGCAATGTTTTGTAAAGTACTTTCAGTGAAGTGATTTGTCTAAGTACTACATACATAAGAAAATAAAATAGATGGCTGGACAACACTTTATCCTGATTGACGGATCTCAGTGTTATCATTACTATGAGATATGTGAGATAATTGCTATAATATGTGAGTGACTGCAACACCTGTACTAGTTCATGACTTTTTTTTTACAGTGGAAAGATCTAGAGTGGGTATCTCATCACTGTCTGGTGAAGGGACAGACTACATTAATGCTTCCTATATTATGGTAAGTCATTTAACTGTGATGCTGAAAACCAATGTCCCATTGTATAGCTGTTTTCAGAGCTGCCATGTGTCCATGTTAGGGTGGCAGAGTCCTGATTTTGAAAGCTCCTTTCTTCCTTTATTCACCCTGCCTGAAAGAGTTACTTCCCCCAGGAAGTATGATTACTGTTATTACGGTTTTTAAGTTTGGTTAAGTACATTGCATTTTGACAATCTGTAGAACCATAGTTTTAAAAACCGGTAAAGCTAAATGCCACCTATGGAAGAATCTATTGAGATGAACTAAAAGTGTTAACTAGTAAGTTTTTAATGGCTGTACCATGGTTTGCCTTTCTGCTTGCTCATCCTACAGAGCTTTGCAACTGGCATAGCCCAAGGCACCATAGCTCATCAGCTTTCCATTATCTTTTCATTCTCTGCATTTTCTTCAACTCTTTTCCCCTTCTGAAAAGGGGAGGGAGGAGTAAATGCTGCCTGGACATTCAGGAAGTGATGGGAAAGCTCCCTGCAGTGCTGTGTATGCATGATCCTTCCTCAGGTGCATTAGTGCAAAGGAACTCTCTTTTGTGGTAAGAAGTTGACCTGAGACATCTGTACAAATTAAGAGGCCGCTTGGGATTTTTGCAGATTTTCAAGTATTCCTTTATTTGTTTCATATTGCCAGCTCCTCTGGAAGTCTGGCTAATGTAGAACAATTAGCATGTGTGTATGAGTTAATATATTTTCATTCTGAGTTGGCTATTCAAATCTCCACTGATTTTTTCTGTCTTTTTTCTTTTGATGAAATTTTGTGAAGTTTTAGAAATTATTTCAGTGATAATTGATTTTATTCTTTTCATCTGGAAAATACTGCAATGGAAGTTTCATATTCTTCTAATATTTGCAGGAAGCCAAAGGAGGCACAAGTCTGCAATTTATTTTCTAGGCTTCTGGCTCAGTCCACTAGAAGCTTCCTTTAAATGTTAATAGTTGGACGTCAGTTCTGAGTCTGTTGATTTTGTTTTGCAGGGTTATTATCAAAGTAATGAATTCATTATTACCCAGCATCCCTTACTACACACTATCAAGGATTTCTGGAGGATGATATGGGACCATAATGCCCAGCTAATAGTCATGCTTCCTGATAGCCAGAATATGGTAAGTTTTGTGACTGATTGTTAGGGATTTATGTATGAATTTTATTAGTATTACCATTTTGAAATATGCAGGACATGAGACAACATCTTGGATTTTGCAAAAAAACAATTAAAAATTAATAATATTGTACTGAGTGTAAAATCCCCAAGTCATCTAGTGGAAATCTGGAGGTCCTTGTCTGGGCAGATTGCAGCTGGCAGGACAAAGTGCTGAATCATTCCTGTATAATTTATAAAAAGAGTCAAACAGCAGAAGTAACTGTTATGCAAGGTCATTTTTCACTCCAGGACTTCTACTTTAGTTGTAATATGGCTTCTTCAGCCACTATTAGGTAAGGGGAGAAATATGAGGTTGTTTCTCTCGCTTAACTCCTTAGCTTACAAATAAATGTTTAGCAAGGATTTATCCGACTCTAAACAGCAAAGGAAGCTCACATGTTCAACCTGCATGTGTAATTTAATAACAAACGAATATATTTTTCAGTTACTAGAAGTAGAGGAATATCTGAGAGCTTTTAAGCTGGTACTTGAGGTGTAGCGGGGCATCATGTTTGGTAATGAATTTGGAGGAAAGCCGTGCAAATGCTTGGAGAGTCTTGTGTGATTGGAAAAACATGTACAAACAAGACAACGTTTTTTTTTTTCTTCTCATCAAATGTTTTATGAATGTTACACTTCCTATAAAACAGCTGAATTTTTTAAGTTAACCTTTGTAATAAGGGAGGTTGTTTTGCCTGGAGATGCTGGTTTGTTGTGATCCCAGTAAGAAAGGCACTCAGACTCTGTAAAGTGTCATTTTAAATGCTATTTATTAGAGGCAATACTATAAAGGAGAGGGTAGTATAGATAATCTTACATCCCTCCAGATGCCGGGAACCCCAACTTATGCAGTGTTGAACGTATCTCTGATCAAAGTATATCACGCCATGCAGCTTCCGTCCATGGCGGGGTTACCCCCATTTTGGTCATTCAAGCTATTATAGGATTTTCTTAAAAGAAGACAACTCTGTTCATCATTTCTGCTGTCAAACAGAAAGGATGTTCTCATGAGAACTTCTTGCTGCACTTTTAGATAATTCCAAGGCCACGCAGGTGGCGTAGTCATTGGTACTGGGTGGGAGCTGCCTGCAGGCTCCTCTGTTACAATCAACCAGCTAAGTTTGTCCTACGGACTATGGGCAGCACGAGACAGCCTGAAGGCCAGGCTGAACGTGTGGCACAGTGCACATGTTGACTGTTAGGTGGGTTGCTATCTCCACAGGGTACAGTGGTCTCCTGGTCAGGTTCACTACAGAGGTGTCTGAAAACCACCACTTGTGATGTTCGTAATCCTACTCAAATTTTTGATTTGTCAATTTAAATCTAGCTCGCTGCATTGATTACATACGTGGCACATTATTTATTATGTTGGATTAAGTTTTATTTTAAGAGCTGAACATTAATTAGTTCTACGTTTGGTTTTTTTCTTTTCTTGGAGGCTGAAGATGAATTTGTATACTGGCCAAACAAAGATGAGCCTATAAACTGTGAGAGTTTCAAAGTTACTATGATTGCTGAAGAACACAAGTGTCTGTCTAACGAGGAGAAGCTCATAATCCAAGACTTTATTTTAGAAGCTACACAGGTAACACTGTCATAAACCTGTAACTCGGGACTTGATTTGTTAAAGGTAATGCCTACATTTTGTTACATTTTCTATGGTAAATTAGTGTTAAAACACCCAGAGAGAGAGTAGCCTCTGTAGGTAGTTTGGTGACATTGGGAATAGGGTTGTCCAACATCCACAGCAGTAGGATTATGTATCTGGAAGCTGGAGCTGGACTGGAAGAGGGTGAAGGATAAGCATAAAGACAGTCAATCTTTTACTGAATTGATTTATGGGTTTTTGTCCCTCTTCTAGGATGACTATGTACTGGAAGTGAGGCATTTTCAGTGTCCAAAATGGCCAAATCCCGATAGTCCTATCAGTAAAACTTTTGAACTGATCAGCATCATCAAAGAGGAAACTTCCAACCGTGATGGACCCATGATTGTACATGACGAGTAAGAACTGCAGCTTTCAGTTTGTTTTGATGTTTTTCTGTAGAACCGTCCTTTCATCTCATCCTTTCATTCATGTTGGGTTGACGGTTGGACTTGATGATCTTAGAGGTCTTTTCCAAACTTAATGATTCTATTCTATTCTATCTCATTTAGAGTGAAAGCCGCTGAAACAAGGCACAAAGTCTGCACCTAATAATAGTCCTGCTACTTCTGTTTCAGCTGCATCAACAAGAGAAACATTTTTATTTTGTCACGCTTCAATGTTCTCTTTTCAGTTCTATCATTTTGATACTCCAGATGACTGTTGAGTAGGACACTGGAGAGGAAATCAATCAGGGCTTCATTGTCTATTATTGAAAGAAGTAAGACTATTTAGATGAGGCACCTTACCCTTCTCCAGCTGTTTAATAATGGCCAAAAATTCTGAAATGTTGAAATACTGAGGGACCTGAGGCATTCAGGATTTGGTTAGTAGAGGATTGTAGGGAAATAACTCACTAAGACTGGCTTTTACAAACTCTCCAGAAGTTGTAGCAGGTGCTGTGAAGGTTAAGGCACTGCTGGGCATGCCTATGTGATCTTTACAAGATCACATGACAGAAATTAATCTTATCAGTTTACCCTGGATTTTATATTTTCTCCAGCTGTAGAAACTTGACCCAGTTTCTAGAGACTTTTTTTGTCTGTTTTGGTTTTGTTTGTTTGTTTTTTTTTACTTTACAAAGGCATGGAGGGGTGACAGCAGGCACTTTCTGTGCATTAACAACACTGATGCATCAACTGGAAAATGAGAATTCAGTGGATGTTTACCAGGTAGCGAAGATGATAAATTTGATGAGGCCTGGAGTCTTTACAGACATTGTAAGTAATAAGCAAAATGTGTGCATTTTTTTGTCCTATGTGTGGTATTATTAGCATGCTTAGATCTCACTGCAACATTACTGAACCATTGGCATCTTAGTTTCTGCATGAGTTAAAACTGTCTTCCAGAGGTGCTGTAGTGGACCTGCTGCTTATTCCAAAACAAAGTATTTCCCCTGAAAACCTGTTATGTGGTTATCAAGTGGTCATATTCAAAATGTACACAGCTACCACCTTCATCATAAAATCTGCAGTATGTCATGTAAATGAAGGTTTTAATTCAGCAGGAATAAATTTGTTCTCCAGGTAGACCCTGAAGTAGTTACCCTAGTTTGCCGTTTCAGGATGGACTTTGATCTTTCATGATCCATTGAATGGTCACTTGACACCATTGTCACTGTGCTTACAGAAATTAAAACCCATGAAAAGTATAACAGATAAGAATTCCTTACTAAGTCAGTGTCATACAAATGAAAATTCATCACAGAAATTAAAAGCTATGAACCCTGCCCCTTTGGTCATGCCACTACAAATCTGACTGCTGCAGAGCTACAATGAGCGTAGTAATGAGAACACTTCAAGAGTGAAATGTTAGGGTTAGCATTATCACATTTTTGACAGCAAAAACAGGACATGACACAGGATTGACAGATATGTCCGTCCCTTCCCCTGCCCAGCTAGCCCAGACTGAGGGGCTTGGCAGAAAATGGAGTGAAAATGGGAACTCTTCCCACCTCAACGGCACCATCAGGACCTTCACTCCTCTTGCCGCAGGAGCCTCCAGCAAATACCTGGGTCCTTTACCTCAGATTTCCAGTTTCCCATCCTACTGCAGATTTTCATATTCATTGCTCTTTCTGCCCCATATCTCTTAGTCCAGACCCCAAACCCCACTCTATTTAGTCTGTCATACAGCTCCTCACTCCTTCCATCACAGAAATTCTTCATCTTCATATATCCATCCTAGAACCCCAAATATTCCTCTGCCCTTTCAGAGCACCCGCTGTTACCTGGTGCAGCACAGCCTTTGCTGTGCCTGCCTTCCCTGTGCAGAGCATCCAGCCGTTCCCTCCTTCGCAGCCCACACTGCAGTCCAGCTGGCTTCTGGCACTCCCCATGTCCCACTGCACCCAGCTGAGACCCTCCGCTCCCTCTAGGCAGTGGCCTCCTCAGTGAATGTTCCTACAAAGTCTCATCTCCTCCTACCTCCTCTTCCTGGCAGGATCTTCAAAAACATAAACAGTAACTGCAAGTACCAAAAAGAAAAAAAATCTGCCTGGATAGAATTCAGAGCGCAAAAAATGAGAACATATTCAAGGGGGGGGGGAAAGCCAGCAGACAAATAGCCCTAATCCTGACCCGCTTCAGTCAATGGGAACTTTGCAGTTGACTTTAACAAGTATCAGATGCACCACATAGCATTATTTCTTTTAAATACAGTTTTCTCCCCTACCTGTACTGTGTTCCTTAATGTTGTGCTTTACATTGTGTACAGGGGGAGCCATTAGTCAGAAAATCAATAAAGCTGCTAAGTAACACAAATTATGGAGCACAGTACATTAACAGACTGACACATCAGCTGTTAATTAATTTTGAGTAACAGTGTTACAAGATAATCTAGTGTTATTATTTCTGACAACACCCTGACTATATCCTCTTTCCTTCTCCAGGAACAGTACCAGTTTCTCTACAAAGCTATTCTCAGCCTTGTCAGCACAAGGCAAGAAGAAAACCCTTCGGCATCTATGGACAGTAATGGCTCAGCTTTACCTGATGGAAATGCAGCTGAAAGTTTAGAATCTTTAGTTTAATTAACACATCAAGTTAAACACACTCATACCTACATCACACCAGTCACACCTGGAGTTTACCATTATTGTTTTCAGTTTTATACTTTGTAGGGGGGGAAATCTGTCCAGACACTATATATATAATCAGATCCCAACCCTCGCTCAAACAGTTGTTTCTGTTACATATGACTTTACTGTGGAACTTTTATCATTAACAATGTGTGCCTTTTCTTGAAAGATTTCTTGTAATACGTTGTTACGTCTGGACTAACTTGATTGACTTTTACAGTGTTTCTAAGAATTGAATTGTGGTATGTTTTTTCAGTATTAGTTTTTGATTTATCTGGCTTTACTTTTAACTTAAAAGTATCATATTTATAGATGTTAGGGGATTCTTAATTACAAATATGTCATGGGTTTAGTATTTGATTTATTTGCTGTATTTATAACAATTTACACTTGCTAGAAATATAACTTTTAATATAGTAGAATGTAAATAAAATACTGTTCTCCATAATATTCAACATTTTAAGACTTCAGTTAGACATTTAGAATAGTAATCTGATACTTACTGTAAATACTGCTACTTCTGTAGTGATCCATGGACCAAATTTATATTTATAATTGTAGATTTTTATATTTTACTACAGAGTCAGTTTTCTAGTTCTGTGTAATTGCCTTGTTAAAAGATGTAGTCCAGTATGGTTTTATTTTAACAAACAAAGTCTTCTGATGATATATAATTGTGCATCTTAAGCAATTAACCTTCATATAGCTGCATGTGATTTTAACTTTTTGTGGGAAATAGAAATCATTTGTTTTGAAATGAGTTTTTATGAGAATAACACCTGTACTTGGCATTGTTAAATTGTTTTTACCTATGGCATTGCAAAAATAAATATAAATATTCCAGTCTGTGCTTAGCGGTCTTCCACGTTCAGTAAACAGTCTTCACTGTCACGCAGGAGAGCTTTTACTTACAAGAAGCAGGACTCAAGGCTGACCTGGAAATGGCTGCTCTTCCCATGGAATCTGTGAGTTCAGAAGACACGTTTGGAAAACTTTTTTGTTATTTGATCTCTGCTCCACTTCCACCCGTACCCCTAGTGTTCACGTTAGCTCCTTTTTTAGCCTGTCCTTGCACGTCTCCCAGTCTGGTCGCCCACAGGCTAATGGGCTGTCCCAGGCCTCCAAATTGCCTTAATTGCCCCCTCACAAGACTTCTCAATGCTGGCTTTGTGTCAGATCATGCATTCAGCTGCTGAGCTCTTTGCTGCCTCCTTTGGCAAAGCAAAAGCCAAACTCTGGGAAGCACTAAAGCAAGTAATCTCTGCAAGAACAAAAGCAAAATATTTCAACATGGCTACTCAATTATTTTCTGTAACCTTCTGAACTGGCAAGAAAAGATACTGATTGTACGGAAGGTTACTCCTGAGAAGGGTGAAGGAGCCTGAAGTGGAATAGATCTTTGTTTAAAACTAACACAGGCCATGAAAGTAACTTGTTTTCTCACTTTGGTACCTTCAGTTGCTATGTAGAAATATTGGGAGCAGAGATACTGTTCTGGACTAGAATGCCCCAGAAAATAATGGACACTTTCTTGGATGAAAACTAAGGATAGGAGAAGACGGATCTGATGTGGGCTTGTACATTTTAGTCGACTGATTGCAAAGGCAAGGGCATGTGAGAGATCTCAGTGTGTCAGCAGATCGATCTAGACCCCTTAAGCAGCGTGGGATTGAGGATAGGTGGAGCTCCAACAAAGCCAAAACAAATTCAGGTTTAGCAGAATCTGAACAGTGGAAACTTGAAAAAAAATCCTCATCCTGTTGACACATGAAATGTTTCTCCAGCCTGCTCTCTGTCTCTTTGCAGATAAACAACCTAATTACCTTTTCTTCATGGGCCTCAGTTTTGCTATAGCCATACCCAAATGTGAACCCCCTGATACTGCCACTTAGATCACCTCAGCCATACATGGCATCCGCAGCAGCAGCACAGTTACCTTGGTACTTCTGGCCTTGCGAGCTTTTCTTTCCAAAAGGTCTCCACCAGAGTTTGGCCTTCCCTTGCGTAACTCCCCATGAAACGCAGCCGGCCGTCCTGGCACTCTTTGTAAGAGCTGTCAGCTGCTCGCTCCTGCTCTCTTCAGCAGTCTCCCCTCTCGTGCCCAGCAGTTTCTCAGGATCTGTGCAGGTAGTTCAGCCTCGGGCCAGGGGTGCAGCCACGTGCCTGCAGGTACTAGTACTTGCCTCTTCGGTTCAAAGCCATAACTCATTGACTGAATAATTCAGAAATGAGGGAACCTACTTCCCTGAGCCAAGACAGCTTTATTCAGCTTTTACCTTTTTTTCCCCCTGTGGTCCTTGTCATACCTGCATATTTGCTAATTCTGAAGTCCAGGAAGAATGGGACTGAGAGCCGACTTCTAACTGCAAGCGAACTTACAGTGTATCCCTAGCCAAGTTAAACGCTTTTGAAGAAGAGGATCTAGATTTTTTTGTTGTTGTTTCTTATTACAGTTGTGTTACTTGGGGAGTGACTAGTTACAACTGTACAGAATGGGCTCCTGGTCTCAAATGAGACATGTTTTTGTAACACTGTTGACTTACACATACACATTCTTCACAGCTTTCAGGCACAAAGTGGTCATATACAAAGGTGTGTAACGGTTGCTCTTTGAGGAAGGGAATATCTTCTTTTTTCCAGGTGGCCTGGGCATTCCTTATTACTTCCTCTAAAGCACTCAGGTTGACCAACACCCTCCATTTGCACATCTAGGCTAACGAGGACAGCGATACTGTATAATTCCCCCCCCC